>PVHY01002753.1:0-118869 GCA_004024945.1 Uropsilus gracilis
CATGCTCTTATATGACTCTGTTTCTCAAATAGTTGAAGCTATAGATTCATGCAATGCAAGATTCAAAACATACTGTAGAACCAAAAAAAAAAAAATCAAAGAGCTATTCATTAGAATCCTTGATTTATAAATCATTTTAGGAAACGGGAAGACTAGTATATGCCTTTAAAACAGAAAATATTGACAGAAATAACTGCCTTTACTCTAGTGGCAGAGAAACAGAAAAATAAAGAAATGTTGTGTCTCTATGGACATGACAAGTCAAAGTATGAATAAAGGCTATATGATTTATCACCAAATTCTATATAGCTAACTGTTACATCCAAAACAATAAAAAGGAAACAAAAGAAACAATGAGACATACACCTCTGATATCCAGAGAATGACATCATAGAACTACCAATAAAGGAAAAAATATTACTTTTACTTGAGTTTAAAAACCAAAACCCCAAATAATTATAATTAAAATGGAAAGAAAACAGCAAGTTTCTTTGTTTAATATATTCAGTTTCATGTACACTGAGATCCAATAGCTCAACTTTTAGTATGCTCTCCCTAACAATAGATAGGATTCAAACCCTTCCCCTTTGGGTAGTACACCTACCACTAAGGCACGTATAAGGCTCTATCATAGTCCATTGTGCTCCCTCCCCATTTGTTCTTATTCTTCACCATCACTCATCCCCATCTAAATGATGTAGAAAAAGTAGGAAAAGAGTAAAAACACTGTATTAGAAGTCATTAAAGCCCTAAAATCAGTGACTTGGACATGCTGAATATGTTCAGTTCATGTGAATGTCATATTTTTGTTTTTATTCAAATTCTGAAGAAAATAGTTTTTCCATGATTGACTCAATATAATTTTGAGGAGAAACTTATGATATCAACACTCCAAGGGTTATAATGTTTAATGTCTCATGCTGTTCAGTTTTAAACCAAGAATCATAAAAATTTTGTTCAATTTATAAATTAGAAGCTAAGTGTAAAAAGTCCCTTTAAGTTTATAATTTGGTTGAATTTTTGATTAGAGAAATATTGAAAGAAAAAACAAAGAAGTGTCAAAGGTAGCAGTAGTCTAAGGTGGGTCTATAATAGAGTCTAAGCCATAAGAACAATTATAGAGTGGAAAGAGAGCTATGAAGCCAAGGAAAATATGTTGCAGAGAAGAATTGGAATTTAGAGATAATTATCATTAATGATAAGGTCCTATTTGTGACTAAACCAAACCCCAAACTCTTAAATAAAAATTATGTCCCCAAATCTATCACCAACTCTATTACTAGAGATAGTTCAGTTTTATAAGCTATTTTAAAAATACTGTCTACTGTTCGTAGGAAACAAAACCTAGGAAGAAAACAACAAATGGTAAACCAAAAATGAAAAACAGAGTCAAAAATCAAATTATATGAGAGGAATTGAAAAGTGGCCAAAATGGTGTGAGAAGTATGCTGAATATAAGGGGTCACAGGACATAAGAGTGATGAAAAAGGTCTTAATGTTTCCCTCAGCATGATGAACCTCAGATTATTTCTTGACTGAAAGTCTCACTTCCCTTTCCTTGGAATATTTTTTAGAAAACTTGGACCTATAAACTTTTCAGAACTTCTGTGATGAAAATCTATTTTCCAGAAATATCTTTCACAAATAACTGGGGATCTTAGCTTGAAATGTAATCAAGAAGACAAGATCCTTGCTTTCCAGTCTCCAAGGAAGTTGGAGTTTAACTTTTTTTCTTTTTATTTGATTGTGCCCACAAACAGATGAATGGGTCAGAAAGTTATAGTACATATACATAATGGAATATTATTCCACAATTAAAAAAGACAAATTTGATGCATTTGTGATAATATGGGTGAATCTACATGGAATCATGCTAATATAAATAAGCCCCCAAGAAAGAAAGAGAAATATGGAATGATCCCACCTATATATGTGGTATATACGCAAAGCAAACAAACATAGGGACAAGGAAAACTTAAAACCAAAACTTAAAACTTAAAACAAGGAAAACTTAAAACCAACAAACTGTCAGCAGAACTAAGCATGGAGTTTAACTTCAATGAACAATAATGAGCATCACACCTATCACCTCCCCCTTACAGTCCTCTAGGACTTTTCTAAGAGCAGATCCCAATGTTTGAATTTTTTTTTAATTTTAATCTTTTACTTTATTTTTTTATTTTTTATTCAAATAGTTTATATATATTATTTTCTCCCATATCGTTGTGACCCTTGGGGGTGATGTTTGAATGTTTTACTCTTCATTTCAACAGTGGTGCTCACTTGCATTGTTGTATGACAATTGTCTTTTCCCCTTAATATAATGAAAAAGTCTTCTCTGATATTTTAAACAAGTGTCCATGCAATTTGCCTTTGACAATGGGGATGAACGTGTATGGATGGCGCATGTGTGTGCAGTTTCATTTGACTCATGATGATTTCCAAATGTGAAGATACCTGGTCAAGTAACCAAAGAGAAACATATACTTAATTATATGTTAGTTATACTTAGTGGGAGAAACTGAAGTTCATCATGTGGTCAAGTTCTTTATACTTTTCTATGTATGGAAAGAAACTAATGGCAGCAATTTATTTTGGTTGTATTTCTCTTATTAAAAATGTACATCACAAAAAACTAAGATATCTATTTTGGTATGATTCAAAAATGTGTGTTTTTAGTGTTCATTTGCCTGACTCTGCTAGGCACTCCTAGTTAGCAACTGATGTTCTTCATTCTGAATTCATCTAATATGACTTGTGATCCAACTTTTGAAAATATTTTACTATTTCCAGTTATGAAATCTGAATAAACAAACATTTCCTCCTCCTCCTCCTCCACCACACCAGTCATAGCTCCTGACTGTTGAGGAAGAAAAATTCAGGCTCTCCTTTGTCTCTTCTCTTATCTTAATGGCAGGAAATGATAGTACTAGGATGCTTAATCTCAAAGTGCATCCTCAAAGTGTGTTTCCTTAAAATAGAGATTTCTTAAGCTTTCCTAAATGACCTTTAGTATGGAACAAAAGGTAAGCAGGAAGTAATTTCCACCGTGGAATATCCTTAGTATTTATGGGTCCTGTTTATATTCATCGGTGGACCTCACATACTGACAAATCCACTGGAGACAGCTAAGATCTACATTCACAACCACCACAAAACTTTAAGTGCCAAAGAGTGCTGACAAAACACTTGTGGTTTCCACCAATGACGCCATTGTTGAGGTTGCACATCAATTAGACTTGTTTATTCCTTAGTGAATGTCTGAGAAAGATGGGAGACAGGCCAACTTCTGCTTCAGTTTGAGAAATCTATAATATAAACTGATGATATAACACAATCCCAACTTTACCATTGATATGTAACTTAGTAGTCTCAGAACATCTTTTTAAAAGGAGAAAACCAATTTTCACATGGAAAACAATGCCTGTAAATGTATCCTAGCATGGAATCTAAAGGGATGTTATACCCCCCTTGAAGGTGATGACAAGTTCAGAGACTGAAGTTTATACTTTTCTGCTGAGGATTTCCACAAAGTATCACTTCTTGGTTTCCATACTCTTTGTCCAGGAATAGTACATGGATATCATCACATAATTCAAGTGAATAAATTTTGAAATAAATGCTTGGTAAGGAGAATTATTTTTATTACTAAAATAATGGCCATCTATTTCTGAAGAACTCAAGTGAGAACACGACTATTTACTTTACATGGAATATTTTTGCTGATATGTTTTCAGGACCTCATGTGCTGAAATATTACTTGAGTTGAAAGATACTGCTCATAATCTGATATGTGTAGGATTCTATTTCTAAGAAGACATCAATTCATATTAAGACTTGCATATATTTCCATGCCACAAAATGAACATGTGTGAGATGGAAGAAGGGGGATAAACAAGCAAAGGTAAAATGAGTAAATAAGTAGAAAAACTGCTGAACCTTGTTTGTAACTTATAGAAAATAATTAATTCATGCTATTTATCCTCATTAAGTCTATTTAAATCATTGAAATCTAAAGTGCAATTCTGTAGATTGTACTTATAAGAATTTTTACCAATATTAATCTTATTTCCCTTTGGACATTGATAGACTTAGTTAACATGCACCTTATGACAAAATATCCCATGTTTGATGGTAGTCACCAACAAATTGCAATTTGCCTGATATAAATCCCAACATACATGATGAGGATAATGCAACTTCTTGATCTAGATGGCAGATATTAACCACTCTGCATATACAATTATGATGTTACTAGTCCACTAAACAGAAATTAAATTCTTGCATTTACTTCCCAGATGCCAGCAGGATTTGACTCATATATGTATTTTAGTTTAGTGTGAAAATATAAATGAAGGGGCTATGCCAGCATTTAGAAGACAACGAACTATTGATATCAACAAACATCCTTTCATAACATTATTGTCAAGTATATGGTTTGCAGGTTACTGCATTCCTTTTTTTGATTCCAGAGAGAACGGTCTCATTCCTATCAAAAGTAAAGGTAGAATGCTACTCATCATTAGTATTTCAGATATGCTAGGGGACCTCTGTTTCCTGCTCTGGTGTTTGCATGAAGGAGCATTCACTCCCAGGATGAAGGAATGATGCCCTCCTCCCTCTTTTGTGTAGGTTTAAAGTATTATAAGCAATTATTATTAATAATTATTAAGGTATTATACACAATTATTATTAATAATTTTTAAGGTATTATAAACATTTTTCTTCCTGCTTTTGGGTAGGCTGTCTATTCTGCATACCTTAGATTATCTGCCAATATGATAAGAACCCTCAAGTTCTCCAAGCTGTTCTGCTTTATGTGGAAGAGGAAGCTCAATCTCTGTATGGTGTGTGGAGGGGGTAGACAGAGGGGGAGAGTAGGGTTGCCCTTTTAACCTAATAGTAAAAGTGAAATTCCTCACTCCAGATCTACTAGACATATTCTTAACCTAAGACTTTCTCAACTGGAGCTTGTTAACTGCCTTAGATATCCTAAGTGAAAAATAGAGGAAAAGACTGCAACAAATGAAGTTCCATTGTTCTGTTTGTGTTGCTGCTTTGTTATTTATAGATCAGATCTTGATTTCAAAGATCCATGTATCTACTACCAAGGATAATTGAAAATTGGCTGCAGTTTTTAGTAACATCAGGCAGTAAAGTTGATTACATTCCTTTTCTCCTCACTTGCCAAATCTTGGCTGCCCTGGCAGGGTCAGTCCCAGTAGACTTGCTGCAGTGGGAGTGTCACCAGCAACGATGCAGAAGCAGGAGAGAGTGTGTCACCAGATAGAGCCTTCATTTTGCTCAGTAATTATGTTTTCAGTGATGATGTGATAAGGTTCACATCAAGTAAAGGTTCATGTTAGCACTGAAATACAAATTTTTTAAACCACAAAATATTATTTGTTAGTTGAAAGGGACAAAGATCAGAAATCAGATGTATGTCAAATTTGTGTACCTTCCAGGAAAAACAACTAACCTAGGAATTGAACTGTTATATAACCCAGGCAGTACCTCCTTCAAGTGTTATCAAGAGACCAAATGTGAATATTTCCAGTCACACTGCACGGGTTTTATCTTCATTATATAAGTGCCATATGTGTAAGTCTTATTTTAAGAGCTAGCACTGCACTGCCCTAGTAGAATGACACGTGAAAAAGATCCAATGTGGGAAGTGTTGGAGCGGATTGTAGAGAACCCAAAGGCTGCAGCTTGCCATCAAAGGCTCTATATTAGGTAAGAAACAACATTTCGTTGAATCACTATCACTTTCCTGCCCCTCTGCCTGGCAAGTTGAAATATTCCACTTCTATTTTTCTCCATCTGTCCTATTTACCTTGTAATTCCACATGCAAATTTAGGTACAGCTAAATATATAACATCTTTTGAAATATGACTTATGAAATGTACATGTGTTAAGAAAAGATTGAGATTTTCTGAAAACATTCTATACCTATAAATCTATCTTTGCAATGGGGATTATTCTTCGAGTTCACACAAATGCACAGAAAAATTGTGTACAGAAACTATCACTACAATTTAATGCTTTTAAAAAGTTTTTAAACAAATTAAATCAATGTGTATCCAGAAAAAAAACAGCAACCTTTCTTGGTGCCTTAGGCTAGGAAAATCTAATAAAGGGAATTGGTTAAACTGAGAACAGAGCTGAGGAGACAAATGGGGGATGGTGATCAGGGATTAGTAATAGGACAAAAATGCCTCCACCATCAGCAGGGGAACCTCAAAATTACTAGTGCCCTTAGATCTGGGGAAGCTGAATCCTGTTTTGGGTCCCCTACTTTACAGGAATCTACTCTGTACTTCCCCAACCTTGCTCTGTTCTACAAAAAGAGGAGACCTCTGAGTCAAAAGAAAAACATACTTGGGTCTTATGGCCTCCCCACTCCAGACCACTCTGGGTTTACAGGTTCTTGGCTTCCTACCCAGAAGCATAAAGCCTGTTTCTAGGGTCTGAACCTTTCCTCAGCATCTCTCCTCCCAGGGGTAGCACAGTTTCCTAGATCCAGACAAAAGGAGGCAGTTTTTGCAAAAGAGTGGACAGTTATGGTGAATGGAGTTGAGGTGAGGTACACCTCACCGAGTAGCCAGGTGAGGAAACTGAAAGCTCTTTCCAGAAAGGAGCAAAAGGAAAAATAAGTCTGAGACCTGAGAGTCAGAGAAATCTAAATTTGAGTGTGACCTTCTATACTCAGATTTCCTTTAGGAGCTGAAAGAATCAGTACCAACTAAATGGGGTATGGGAGATAACTCTGTGGAGAGAATTCTTGGTTTGGATTGGCTGGAGTAAGAGGAATTATCTTCAAGTCTTCTTTATTAGGAATTGGGTTAGCAGAAAAAGGGCAAATGCAAAAGGAAACTGGACTACTAAGAATGTCAGCCACTCAAAGCATAGAAATGTTTCAACTTTCACCCCTTTTGCCCTTCAGTCTGGCAAAGCCTGCCTAGAAGTTAGAAGCCAACAGAGTGGCAGAGATTGTTCTCTAAGGTCTGGAGAAGACCAAGGCAGTGAAGTAGTTGAGAAATGGACCTAAGTACAGACATGTAAAGTAAATCCATCAAAGCATTCTGTTTTAAACTATTTGAATTCCTTCAGAAACTCTCTAAAAGTAAAGGATATATGCTATGCTTTTTTCTTTGTCCTAGATGTAAACTGTTTTTCTAAACAAGGAAAGGAGGATTGGGGGATGTGATGATCAATTTGCATATGCCACTGTATTTACTAATAGTAACATTGCACCTGATAACTCTAGAAAGTGTACACCACAGGTTAGGAACTGCTGCAGGCTTACTACTTTGAAGAAATCACAGTATGTATAAGGTTGGGAAGTTTCTGTAAACTGGCTTCAGATTAAAGAATATAGGAAATAGTAACAATAAATGCAGTTAACACTAAAGGTATTAAAGCAGTTGTTATTCACAACAATTAAGAAAAGTTTAAATAAGAAATGATATTTTGAAAAAACTGTGAATTTGTACATTTAAATCCTAGTTCCACAATTTATTAATAGTGATTGTATCTTTTAGCTAAATACTAAAGTCCCTGTAGCTTTAGCTTTTCCATCTTTCAAGCAGAGATAATATCAATCCATATGCAAATTGTATACATGCATGCAAATATTCCAACAGATGTCTTATCTAGTAGCTGCTCAAATAATAGCTATGACAAATATAATCATAGTAATCATAAAGTGAGCATTAATAGAATTCTGAGGATGATGTGAGGGAAAGTACATACCCACGGGGCTAAAATAGCACTCCTTTCTATTTTCCAGCAAAGCAAATGAAGACATTCTCATAAAAATTAATCCAAGAAACATTAGGAAGATGACAATGCTTCCTTTAGAAACCCATTTCCAGTATTAAATATTTCATACCTCACTGCTAATCTTAACGCTGAGCCAAAATTCTTCTGTCTGTACAATAGATATGATTAACAGTGAAAGTGGAACATAAATTAGGTATCATTCTGGTAAAGTTAATAAACTTTTGACCTAGAATTATTATCAGAGAGAAAATACTATTTAGAAAACTTGTTTTTGTAAAGGCTAACCTTATTATGCATTGATTTTATATATTTTCATGTGTAATTTAAACTTTAACTGTACCTTTAAAATGATATTATTTCCTTAAGCAGTTTCATAAGATATTGCCTGGGGTGCAATTATAAATAGCATGCTCATATGGGTCTGAATTCATCAACTAGGGCTTGTTTGGACTTTTACTCTGAAATTTATTTATGTATTTGAAATCTCTACTTTTATTATAGTATTTAATGTTTGTCAATGAAGAACAAGGCAGAATTGCATAAGTTTGAATACCATTACTTTGAATTGAGGAAACATTTGTCATATGTTGACAAAAACAATATTTAAGATATGACTCAGGTTGCTAAGTAATTCTCTTGCATTATAGTGACATGAGAAGAACTTGAACTGAAACACAAGTGACTTATGCTTGGGCTGCTCTAGGTATGTGTCTGGCTCTCATCTTCCACCTCCAGTCCTCAAGGGTTAATATTTTGACAACTCCACCATCAGCCCTTGTTACTAATTTTTTTTAGAACTACCACTGCAGAAACTTCTGTTTGCTACGATTGCTGCTTTCCTGTTTCTGCCATTCCCTTCTGTAATTAACCTTGCTATTCTTAGCTACAAAGCAAAGATCTTGTGCCAGGCTTCTTCAGGATTCTATTTTATATTTCAATGGCCGGTTGCTGTCTGATTTTCTCCTGGGAAAAGGTCTATAATCACTCAGTTATATTAATGATGAAGATGACTTAATCCCACCCTACCAGTCCCCTTTCATTCTGGTAATATTCAGCGCAATTAACCGTCTGAGTTTAGCAACTGGAACTGAAATAGTTTACTAGCAGTCAGACCTTAGAACCATGCTTCTTGTTCTAAGGGGTGTGAGCATCTGTAATGGTTGAAAATTAAGAAAATCCACTGGCTTATTTCCTAGCAACTTAGAGTCTGCATGCCTCCTTACAAGACCCTTCAATACTATGTCATTCACAGTCACACATCATCTCAGCTGCCAACAGCGTGAGATGTCAGCAAACAAGATACTACTGGATGCAGTGCAATTAGTCAGTGATAGACACGATGGCAAAAATAGGAGGGAAAGTCTGAGACTGTTCTCCTGTTACAAGTGAGGCTCCTCTTTGTATGGGAGAGTTAGCTGCACGGCTAAGGATATTAATGAAGAAGAAAATTACACTTTCATTTGCTGCAGATCAAACCTCCGGGGCCTTTGGTCTCATCTCCATGCAAGTCAACTGAAGCTCCCTTTGCAAGTCTCTATGAGACATGCAACAGGTATAATTGAGTGGCCTGGAAGTGAAAGAGATGTGACTGCAAAGGAAAGCCTGGGCATAACTGTGAGGTCTGAAGCAAAATCTATTTAAAATCTTATTAAATTATGAAGGGAGAGAGACAATGAAAAAACCTTTTCCCTCTTTTATTTTTGTCAGAATTCTATTAAAAGTGCTATAATGGTTTCTACTTATTTTGAAAAACTGGTCCTTTATAGATGGTCACATCATTTCCAGCAAGTTCCAGTTGTGGTAAGGGTTATGACATGATAGACTATATATTTATAGAACCAAATACGTTCCCAGTGCTATCATATGTATATGTATGCATAAATGCATACATACACATATGCACATAGACAATATGCATACACATGCATATATGCACATATGCATATGTCTGTCTTTTGTTTCTGTGTAGAACTTTCAAAAACATCCAAAATTTGCTACAGAATAAGAGCACTCAGACATTTTTTATTTGAACAAAGTGGTGACTGGATGCGGGCTGGTCATCAAAAAGGTCAAGATATCATTAGAAGCTTGTAATTCTCAATCCACCCACTTCTCTGGAAGAGAAAGAAGTTAGCAAAGAAGTTCGTAATTACTTATGTGAGGAAGCCTCTATAAAAATTCCAGTAGCATGGGACTCAGAGCTTTCAAATTGGCTGACACATTCACATTCCAGTAGGGTGATGTACTTCAACTCTAGCAGAACATCTTTAAGGAGGAGCCTGTTAGCCCTTGTCCTGTGTATCACTTCATTTGGCTGTTCATCTTTATCCTTTATCATATCCTTTAACAAACTGGTAAACATAAGCACTTTTCTGAGTTCCATGAGTCACTCTAGAAAATTAATCTAACTTAAGGAAAGGGTTATGGGAACTTGTGATTTGTTGCCCATCTGTCAGAAGCAGAGGTGACAACTTGGACTTGATTGGCATCTGAAGTGGGGGAAGTCCTGTGGGACTGAGCCCTCAGCCTGTGAGATCTCATGCCAACTCCAGGTAGTTGAGGTTAGAAGTGAGTTAAATGGTAAGATACACAGCGGGTGTTTCAAGAATCGCTTGTTAGTGGGGAAACCCGCACCCCCCCCCCCCGACCCCATGAACTAGAATTAGGATCTGCACACTCATTGGGCCTCTACTATATGGGAGAATTACTCACTTGGCTTTCTTGGAAGTGTGATGTTTGAGGGAGTGCAATGCTCTAACACTCCCAAATTATCTCTTCATTCCATGCTGTGTTGTCTATCTCCACTGTGACAGGCTTAAAATTCAGTCCATTAGTGCTACTCTCTTTGGCAGAAGACTAGAGTCTGTCTCAGGAGGTCACATCTGAAATATCTGTGTGTTCCTTAGTGAGCGTCTCAGGAAATGGGCCGTCCTCGTTCTCCAAATGCTTTAGTATTTCATTAGCTTTCATTACCTAACTGCATTTTTGGTTTGTTTTTAGAATGAAAAGAGACCAGGAAGAGAGTAGAAGATAGGCGCATTTCAGGTTGGGGGGGTTGGTGGAGGAGCACATACAAATGGTATGCCAAGGAGAAGGAAGTATGAAGGACGTCGCTGTGCTCCTTTGAATAAGAGTTGGCTCTGCTTGTACAAATAATACAACCTTGGCATGTAAAGAATCTAACTTGACAAAAATTATTTTTTTATCATCCTAAGTATGAAAACACCATTTTAATCAACAGAAATTCAGCAGCAGATCTAAAGTAAGGTCTTTAATTAAAAAATAAATAAATAAACGACCACACAGGGAAAACTAAAACCAAATACTTACTTGGAAAGTACACCAGCATTTAAGCTAATGGCTCCCTTGGGGAGACATATCTGCAAGAATTGCCATTGGACTGTTGAACCTTAAACTAATCTATCAAGATCTAACAATGTATAAAGATCTGAGCGAAATTGTATTTCAACTGCTAGAGAATGGTAAGAATGAACTGGAAGGAAAGAAAACTGTTTGGAATTCAACATAATAGGTACTGTCAGAAAACAAGTTTTATTGCTACTGCAAGTTTCAGCCACCCAAACAGCAAAACACACGGAGAATTCAAAATTTCACCTTTTCAACAAAGCAGTTTTCTGAAAGTATATTTTTCTGTATATTTTAAAGTAACCTTCCCTAAGCAACAGTAAATATGAATTACTGCTATTAAAGTTCTTTGAGATATCATATATTAACTGGAATTTTGCAATAGAGAAGACTAAAATAGAAATTCAGACAGGAACACAAGTCACTTTCATTCACAGGACCAGTAGGGTTTATTGGAAGAGAATTCCAATTAGTTCATATTTGAAGAGGTATGTACAATGAAAGAGTATGAGTTGGGAGTTCAGGGCAGTTCTGTTTAAATCTTGACTATCATTTATTATCTCTGTACCTTGACCTGACTGAGCCTCAATTTCTCAAGACCTAAAAAAAGCAAAACAAGGACAGTTACACTGTCACTGGGTTGTTGTAAAGTTTCAATCAGTTTACATTTCTGAAGGCACCTGCCTGATATCTGCGGCATAAGAGGTTCCATCTTTCTTTCCTGATCCCACAGTTCCTTCCTCAAGAAATGGTATTCAACACTAATATAAATTATTTTGTTTTGAAAATAAAAGCCACACATTAACAGTTTTCCCTCTGTCCCCTCAACCCAGGACAACCCTTAATGTCTTTGAAGACTGGAGAGATTTTGCTACCCAGTCTCATCTAGAAGACATTCTCCACTCTTGCATAGAAGCGTGAAAGCAAATGCAGAGTCAGCTCTGAAAACAAAGCCAAGGTATGTGGTGTGACCTTGAAGGGGAGAGGTAAAATGCATGTCTTTAGTTCCTAAAAAAATCATGAGCCTTCAACTATTGTCCAGTTTCCTTTAGAGCAACTAAAAATATTCTTATGTTATGCACACACTGATGTTACCTTATAAAAAAATGACACATTGTGAAAACATAAACATGTCAGCAAGGTACCCAGAGTTGCAAATTCTGAAAGGGCTGTTCATTCCAAATGGTTCACTACCGTCTACAGTACGTCCTGCACTATGGGAGTTACCAGTGCTATCAATCATACTAGCACATCATCATATCAGAAAGACTAGCATAGATGGTTGCTACCATATTCTATATTTAATATTGCAACTATGATGTAGCAGTTTAATTCCCCAATATAATGTGAAGATTCTACAAGAACTTGATTCTAACCATAAAAGCAAACAAACAAAAAACTGTTCCAAATCAAAACTTAGATGAATTTAAATATAATGACCTTTCAGGTACAGTATTTTTGCAAGTTTCTAGTTTTGAGAATACTCCAGCATGGTTTCTCCCTGGCCTATTATTTGTGATGATGACAGCTAAGCTGTTTTTTTTTGGCTGGATCCAGGGCTGTGATTTGGCAGGCTTTTCCCTGGATCTGTGGCTGGGCTGTTCCTTCCCACCTTACCTGACAGTCTGGTCACTGCATTGGGATGTCTGGCACACGTGACTTTTGGTGACATGACAATTAAAAAAGGGTAGGTAAAAAGTGTCTTTTTTGTAACTTGCAGCTCCCACACTGCTGTCAAGAATGAGCATTTAAAAGGAAGCCGGAACTCTGGAATTAATTGGGAAGAAAGTAGGATGGAAAAGTAGGAGGGGAGATATTAAAGCAAAGGATTAAAAGGAGGAAAGAGGCAAATCACAAGGAAGAGATTAAGTGAATATTAAAGAATATATATGGGAAAATCTATAGTTTAAAAATGAAAGGTAGAGTTCTGAAAGGTGTCAAGAATCCAAAAAATAAAAAATGATTAAGAATGAGAACTGTCAGAAGGTTTCCAACATTCAGAAAAATGCAAATCATCCTCATTTACCTATGCTTGATTTTTCTACATAGTGTTTTTATTTTTCTGATTTGTTGCTTGTTGATGCAATTCTATAATTCTGGGTGCACAATCTCAGCCTTCCTATGTGCACGCTTCACTAATCTCAATCAAAGCTCTGGTGTCAATACCCAATCCCCTCCCCTCCAAGAACTGTCCTTCTCTCCTCCCTGACCTCTCCAGTAACCAGGATATTTTTCACAGAATCCAAAATTTTTTGTGTGTTTTGTTAGTCTGTTTTTTGTTATTTATATTCTGTTATTTATATTCCACAGATGAATAAAACCATCTGGTTGCTGTCTTTCTGACTTACTATGGTTATACCTCAAGATTTACTGATTCTTGATTTTCTTTTCCCCCACAGCAGCCTGTCTTACAGAAGCCAGTCCACAAGGGTAGAGTAATGTAATAGGGAGGCCTGTTTCCATAGTGAAAAATCAAGTTGTGCAGAAGCAATGGAGGGAAACAGAGGCATAATACTTTGCCTTCTTTACCTAGGGAAGGATTTAAGTAAAGAGGAAAGTTCTTGTTTACCTCAGCCTGGGAAGACCTATGCTGGTGATGGAACTAGGTCAGCATCTCCTTAGAGGGAATGAATAAGAAAAAAGATCAGACTTAAATAGAAGCTCTGTGTAGAAAAGAATCTAGGAAAGCCATGCTGAACACAAAGTTAGGCAGAGACTTGTGGTAAGGAGTTCAATAGGAGGTTATTGCAAAGTGCTATTCTAGGGAGATTGGTAGGTGAATGGGTATTATGGTTTAGAAGAAAAAGGCAACTTTGACTATTAAAACAAGCCAGGTTCATGGCAATACAGATAACGGGACTGGAAGACCAATGGGCTTGTTGAGAAGCAGAGTCAGGCTAGCTGATATTTTCCTTTCTAACTGCTCAGTGTATAGGAGCAAAATCACTTTGTTTCTTTTGGCAGAATTTCTCTCTTTAGACTTCTTAATATTGGGAACAAGTACAGATATCTCAATCACTGCAGCTTACTTAAACATTTATGACTCTTGGGCAAACAAACCAAAAGTAAGAACCCATAGCTTCCAATTTTTTTTTGAGTGCTTTATTACTCCCTGAAGCTGTTATTTTTTTATTGTCATTTTCAGTTATTTTTTCATATTTTGATGAAAACTATTTAATGCTTATTCTCTCTAATTTCTTGCCAATTTCAATTTGTTAATCAAATAACTTAGTATTTTTTAAATAGTTCTCAATCTACACTGCTGGGTTTCTGCACCTACCAAAGCCATTATAATTAACCTTTTTCCTTCTCTGCTTTAAATGAACAAGGCAATATATAATCAATATATAAAAAAAAATCAATACAAAGTATTGATTATATATATCAATGACTATTATGTCAGGAAGCCCTTTAAGTCAATTGTCAGGTCAAGTGGCAAGCTTATAGCAACCAAAATGTATCAAAGTTATTGAGAATAAGATACATAAAGTCATGAGATGTTCCTGTTTCTATTTGCATTTCTATTTGTTTTAGAAAGACTCAAAAAAAGGGCCAGATGTTGTAAAGCAGAACTAGGCTTCTTGCCCAATTTTATAGGAGACCTACTGAGTCTCTGTTGAGGGTCTGGCTAAGCTTCCAGTCTTATTAACAACAGTTTGAGTCCTCTCTGTTACCAGTGGAAGGATTCTGATGCTGGTAGCCAAGTAGATCCAGATCACTGACCTGAAATCTATCCACTGACCTTTACTGAGAACACAAGGGGGTTGATTATTTTCATGGCACCACAGAATCCTGAGGAAAAGTGTATTACAAATGTAGTGACAAAAATATGAGGACTATGTGCAAAGTATACACATTCAGCATAAGACAGTGTGCCAAAAAGAAAGGAGGAAAGGCAGGCAGGAGGGTAAGGGGCAACAAAGAAAATCTCAGGACTCAGCCTCAGGGCAGCCCTGCCAGGTAATGTGGACAGAAACAGATGTTCAGTTCTACTCCACTCCTAACAAATCTTCAACTATAAATCTGAAGAACAACAAAGATTAGAGTTTCTTCATCACCTACACACACAACAGAGTGAAAGTAATTTTGGATAAAAGGTGTTGTTCCAAAGCCCCTTTTGTTGGAATAAGGCCATGAGTCATTGTTGTTGTTGTTTTTTTTTCCCTTTATTTTCAGGAAAAGCTTACAGATTATAGTAAGCACCTCATGCTGTTGCATCTTAAAAACAGAATATGGGCAAATCTCAGCCTTTTAGCAGACACCACCCTACCTGAGCAGGTCTTGGTAGCCCAGTGATATCAAAGTTCAAAATGCCTTACTCTCTCAGGCTGAACTTCTAGACTATTCACAAATCTCTGATTTTATATCAAATTAAACTAAGTATCTATCTAGTAAAGGAATACTCCTGGACCCAAAGTGAACTTACTATTTATAATTCCTATTCATGAGTAGCTACTAGCAATTGTCCTTTGATTCTATGAGAACTGATACATTAAGCTTTTTACAGGAGAGGAAAACTGAGGTATGAAGGGCCAGGTAATTTGTCCCAGCTCAGGCAGCCACGATTTGAATAAAGGTCCCATCATGGGAAACTGAAACAGTGTCCAGCTTTTCTGGGAGGTTGCCTCTAGTGCAATGAAGATGCTATTTCAACTAGAGTAGAAAGATATCTCAGAAAAAAAATGGAAATTGTTACACAATCAGCTGGGAGGCAGAATACACCCTACTGCAGCCCAAGAGAGGAAGGATGAAGTGTGAAATTGTCTATAGGCCCCTGGGTTTGGCTGCTTTCTAGAGTATCATTGGCTATCAGTCTTACTTGATTTTCATTACAATCTAATCTCTAGCTCAAAGCATTTTCTAATTGTGTCACTAACCTGCTACAAAACAAAAGCAAAATATATATATATTTATATGTGTGTGTGTGTGTGTATATATATATATATATATATTTTTTTTTTTTTTAATATATCTCCTAGTACCTCTGGAGATTTCTAGAGTATAAAGTTCCAATTATTTTCCCAGGCTCATCCCCCCCCCCTTCCACTTCCCACAGACTGTTTGGAATAACCACCGGACTGCTAACAATTGATCTATTCTTGTCAGGATTTTTCTCTTCTGCACCCTTGCCTCCTCATTAGTTCATCTCTTTTCATCCCCTCCATTCTTTGCTAGCTCAAATATCCTTGATCCACACTTACCTCTCTCTCCCTATTCTCAAAGAATTTTACCTTAACCTTACCTTTCATATATTTTATAATGCTTTGAATGGTAAAATGACTTCATTTTTATATTTTAAGCTACTTAAGGGTAGGAACTGTGTTATGTTCATATTTCTCTCTCTTACATGGTACCTGACCTGGTGATTGAGAAATAGCAATATAATGATCTTACTTGCTAAGCACCTATCCCAGCCAGATTTAGTTCCATGGACCTTATGGTCACCCAATAAATACAGGTCATTTTAAATCTTAATAATCCCATTATTTTCTTATTATAATTTTTCAACCTTCCACCTGTCCTCCTAGAGAAAAACTGACAAATCCTTTATTATAATTCTGACTTAAGCCCTTTAAGTACTTTAGGAAATTGAGATTTAAACAAAAATCATTAAATCTGAATGGAGTGGTGTGAGTGCATTTCAATTCACTTTTTACAGGAGTCATTTGGACTCTTCCCGCCTTCCTTAAATGTGCCCTTTTTTTTTGTTAATTTAGCTTTTTTAACTTGTGGGCCTGTATTGGATGGGGTGTTTTTCATTGTCCTTTTATTGTGGTTTCTTTTCTCCTTTTAGTCTCACAAAGCCCATCTCATCATTTAGTTCTGCGAAGAAATATCAAACATCTATGGTTTCTTAAAGCAGTGGGTGGGTTTCCATGCAAGCAGCTTTTTAAATCACACACTCCCATCTCAATATTCATCCTCTTTGCCAAATGATTCTCACGTGGCAACCCTTCTCTGGAGAAAATTGGGTGGGAAGTTGAAGCAAGACCCTTTGGGGGACTGGAAGAAGAAACAGTCTTCCATTTAAGCTGCAGTTTCATATGAAGGCCTTTTGTGGGAACACAATGAGTCTTATTTTTCCCCTTTGGGAGCCTCACATGCTAATCACTGGAGTAGGAGAGACCCCCACTAACTGCCACTTTGTTCTTTCCTTTTCCCATGACCTGTGTGAATTAGGAAGCCAATAAATTCTTAAGGAATCTGGCATAGCTTGGGAACTTATTTTTTCCTCCAGGGCTACGGATAAGCTGCACTAAATTTAATCCGTTTTATTCTTTGTTATATAGTTACCCATGATGTCACTGCAGTTGGTACCCAACACAAGTCAAGCTTTTGAACTGGCTTCAAAGAGTAGATTCTCCGCAGACAAGCCCTGCTCAATAGCCTCACTTATCTAACCCTTCCCGGATCTGGAAGATGACCTGTGTGTTCAGTTGTAGCAGATCTGGCACTTCCATTGGGGGTTTATACTAGGAGAATCTGGGACAATGGGAGTTGAGGTGTGGCAACCACAGATGGGCTGAAAGCAATCTGCTTGAGGCAGGTCCCCAGGATTTTCAGCAATGACACCTCTATACTAGAGTGCATTTCTCCTGTGCTCAGGATCCATGGCAGCCAAGCATTCAGAATTGTTGCTTACATGTGTAAGGTTCCAGCAGAGGTTTCCTTCCTCAAATTTCCCTTTTATTCTAGTGAATGTTTCCTGGAAAGTGAGCAAAAGTGCTAATGTTTTATGAATCAATATTTGTCTCAAGATAGGCTCAATTTTCCTAATGAAAATGAACAGAAGCCTGGTAGTATATCCCTGTTGGGTCCATTCTGTGGGCAGAGCATGCTGTTTTCTCTCTATTTCAGAACATATTTGACCTGCAGAAAGGCATCTATATAAAAGCTCTGAATCAGAAAACACTCCAGTGGAAATATATGCTCTAAATTACCAAACAAAGTTGCTCCTTGGTCTGTGGCTTAATTAAATATGCAAAGCTGGCTGAATTGCTCAGAGTTCCAAGTAGTATTGTCCTTTTGACTATGGGTCCATACTAATTAATTGGCCTGCTGATGTATTTCAGGAGGACATTCTGAAAGACTGGTTACTAGGACATTTATTTTTATAGAAAAGAGACCCCACTGAGATTCTGGTTCCTATTACAGAAATTTTGAGTTTTTTCTCTTTATTCCCATCGTGTTTCTTACAACTTTTTTTTTTTTTTTTGTAGTGACAGAAACATACAATTCTTTTTACCATTGAAGTTGAAGTTGGCCTAAGATATTTGCTATTTAGGGACAATATGGAGAGCTTTGTCTTTGAGAACTAGGAACTTATGTGATAGTCATTATGCTAAGTTTTAGGAATTATAGAGATTGATAAAAATCTGATCTCCACCTGCAAGAAAGTCAAGCAGAATTTGTGTGGAACAGCATAGCAGATATTCTTTTCTAAGTGCTTCATGAACATGAACTCATTTAACCCTCACAATGTTAGCCTGAGGTAGATATCAGCATAATTCTCACCACATAGTCGTGAGCTACATAGTTATTGTAGCCGGAGCTCAGAGTGGTTAGAGCACTGGTCTGGGGTCACATAGCTAAGATGTGGTGGATCAGACAGTCTGAGGCCAGAGTCCTAGATTTGAACTATAATACTACTTTCAGGAAGATAGAGGCTAGAAATAAATATATGTACAGCAGTGACACTAGTTTCATGATAAGGGTGGGGCTCCAGATAGGAGGGTCAATTATATCTAGTAAGATGAAGGAAGTTTTAAAATCTGTCAGCCTCAAATGAAGTGATTTTGTGGCTTTATTTATTGATATCCATTGATCTGGCCTTAGTCTGCTGTAATAATGATGACTATAATTTCTGCTTATAGAAGACTACAGAGAAAAGTGAAAATCAGGAAGATATTTTTCACCCAGTTTTGCCCTGCCCTCCTTGCTTTTGACTGTTAGTTTTTCTCTGAAGAATTCATCTCCTGCAGATCACTGGGGCTAGGAAGCAGGAGTGCAGGTACCCTATGACCATGGGATGTCAATGACTACAGCAGTTGAAACCAGTAGGAGGTTTTCTCTAATATATATTTTTTTCCCCTTAGAGGTTTCATTGGAGAGATAAGCTACAAAGAGGGAGGACTGACTGCCAAGTGTGAAAAGATGGAACACATATTAAGCTGAAGCTTCAGTTTAGTGCAAAACGAGCAGGTCCTTCCCACCCATTTGCTCCCCCTAAATTTTTTGGCTAAAGAAGGACTGATATTCTCCCTCAAGAAGGCTGAATTACAGAGAAATCATGACTTTATGATCTGACAAAATGCGGTCCATATTTTCATTGGTTAGTCCAGCTCATATTACCTTTGAAACTGGTAATGTCAGAAGGAAGCATTTCAAACAATTTCAAACTTAGTCTCTGGGGTATAAAAATATATATATATAATTAACATCTGACAGATCAGAATCATCTAGAGTCAATTTTAAATGCACTCAAGAAGGCTTTGTTTAAGAAACACCTAAACAAATGTGCACGCTTAAATGTCATGTTTAGTAATGAGGAGAAAAGGGGAGCAGCGGATTCTTGGAATAGAATTCACATGATAGGAGTGTGCAGATCAGATAATTAAAAAAATAACTTCCATTTTCTTTTTCAATAATTAAATCAAGTTCCATATTTCTGGATATCTAAATGTGATATTAATGATAAACACAGTGAGCATTTTTCTATGCCAAGGAATGTTAAGTATTTTATATATTTTTAATACACAAATAACCCTGTAAGAGAGCATTATTATTCCAGTTTTACAGAAGAGGATACTGAGGTCAAAACAGTTCAGAAAAGCAAAAATGTAGGAAGTTGAATTTGGAGCCAAGGCTCCTTGCCAGATATTGATTTAATTGTTGCAGCAGACAATAAAGAAATGTTTGCCCTTTTTTAGTAAACCTGATTGTCATATCTGAAAGCCCAAGTTAGAAATGCAGGAGGCAATGTAGAAATTTTCAAATCTATGTTCATGATTATTTATTAATGTATTCATTAAAAATAGATTGAGAAAAATGGAGATACAATGTATTATAAATTTGGGCGAAAAATACATAAATAGGGAAATTCTAATACTGTAATTGTTACACTAGATTTATTATTAATGTACTACAGCTGTGCATAAAAAGGAATCAATTGGAATTCACTAATTTAAAATGCAGTGATTGATATTTTGATGAAACACGCAGTTACAATAAAGTAGATCCTATGTTTTCATAAGTTACCGACCAGAAAGCATTAATCTATCATGAATAGATTTCACTGTCTAATTAGATTACAAAAGTTTCCACGTCTCTCAAAAATTGCTAAAAATCCAGCCATTTTTTCACACTGCATAGCTGGTGAAAAATCATTGTAATTCTATGAAATCACTGAAATTCTATGAAATCTATTATTGAATATTGCTAAAATCCATTTTTTTTACACTGCATAGCTGGTGAAAATCATTGAAATTCTATGAAAATAGTTATGAATTTCATATTTCAAAATACTATTTGCAGAAACAGTTTCCTTTAAAAATGTGTTCATAAAACATAAGTTAAAAGCTACCTTGTGTTCAACGGAAATATTAGCATAAAGTAGTACAGATGCATCCAGAGTTAACTTGTTATATGATGCAACAATGAAATAGCAATTAATATAACAGTTAACATCAGTCAGATTCTTGCCATATTCCAGACACTGTTCTAAGCACTTCACTAATATCATTTAATATTTAACACCATCACCATGAGGTGGGTTCTATTACTCACCTTCATTATATGGATTCTGACACTAAAGCAAGAGGGTCTGAATAAATTTTCCAACATGTAGGAGAAAGTGGTACACACAGGGAACCATGGTCCTGGGTTTGTGTTTCTAACCACTATTTTGTTTGATGATGGTGATGATGATGATGATGACGAATGGGGATGAGAATTGCATTAGTCTCAAAATCATTAGTAGCAGATCACAAGTCTGATTAAATTAATGATACTACCTGAAAGCTGACACTGTGGCAATTTATGTGATGACAGCTGCAAAACCCTTTGAAGTACTTTGGAAACGCTTACTCTACAAATTCACAGTTCCTCCTTGAGCTGTGCCAGCTCCAGTAGTACTATATGCAATCTGTCCTGTGTTTACCAGTGTAGCAAATGTTTTCATACCGGAAATACATAAAGAGGACAACAGACCACTCAGCCCAGGAGGGAAAAAGTGGTGACTAGTATAAAACAGCACGGCAAAAATCCATTCTTAAGTGAATGGAGGAAGCAGGGATTTAAGAGCAATGATAACTTTTTATTCTTTAAGCACCCTATATACAAGTAGTCTCCAAAGGAATGACCTGCTACAAGGGGGGAAAACAATCAAGTGAGTTAGTTTTACACCATTTGTATCCTGTCAGCTAACTTATTTTCAGTAAAGTCCCTGGTTCCTCCATTAGTGGCTGATAAAAAGGCCTCGGAAAGTCCTTTTCAGTCCTAGAAGAAGAGTCTAAACTAGATACATTTGCATAATATGTGTTTATTTAAAAATATATGGGAATTTACTTGAGTATCATTTTGTTACAAGAACTTCTTTCTTCCTGCTTACCCTGGGGTACTTTATATTTTAGATTGATTCAAATTTGGAATGACTTATTCTTGAGACATTGTTTATTTGCTTTCTTCTCAAAACTCATTTTAATGTCCCCTGATCACAGCCTAAATTCATTTTCCTTCTCCATTTAGTCCTACATTAATATCTAGATAGTGTCATTTGTGTATAGAATTAATATGGTTCCAATTTTCTTCTTCTTGATGGTGTCCACATTTCCCTTCCTAAGAAATATTTCAAAGAAATAGAGTAAATACCAGGTGTTACAGAATTCAGGAAGAATCCTCTCTCTAACTCATAGTATTCATTTTTTTTTAACCCTACAGTCTTGTTTTCATCTTCTACATTAAGGACAAATTCAGTGTTTATGTCAAATTTGAATAAAGTGAAAATTTTATTATTTATACCATTTAAAACCATGCAAAGAACTACAGTAAATTCTTAGTCATTACCATGAGATGCTGCAATTGGAGTAAAAAGGGGGGAAAAAAGATAAGCCCCACTTGGGTTTAGTGTAATAACAGTAAGAAAGCTCTTAGTGTATGTATGTTAGAGTATGCTGTTTTTCTTATAATGTAAGGGTTCTCATTTTATCTAGAAAGACTGGTATTTGAAAATGAGGAGGGGGTCATTCTTTTATCCTCAAATACTCAGAGATTATCTTAAAGACATTTTATAGAATCACCTATTTTGAGAAACTCTAAGAGTTACTGTATTTTTTTTCTTAGAATTACATGTAATGCTGGGCATTATTTGTAACGGAATTATCATTTCAATCTTATTGGTCCTCTTGAAACCTATAAAAAGGTAAAGGATCTTTTCATGTCTTTTATAGGAAAAGCTATGTCATTGGTATCTGGATCATGCATAGCATAATTTTAGTTATAGCTTTTTCTCCCCATCAAAGCAGCACCTTACACACTTGGATGAAAGTGCCTTACCTACAGGATAGAGTCTGAATGCTTAAGTGAATGAGTATTTCGAATTACTTATTACTTATGCAGAAATATTTGTTCATGATTACTTTTTCTTCCAATTTTATGTTTCAAGTCAACTTTTATTGATTTCCAACACTATATTATTTTGAGAGTTCAGCTTCACCCCTCAAGATGGGATGTATTTCACTTACCCATTGCCCTAATTCTACCATGATCACACTACCAATTGGATCTCAACATATTCTCATTAACAATCAACACTAGCAGCTCTCCTCTCTGACCCCTCCTTGGCAGGTGTCTTTTTACCTTTTTCTAATAAGCCTGTCCTTTGAAAAAAAAATCCAAAACTTAAACCTATGAGTAATTTTAGTTAAAGACAGAAGAAATCAAAGAAATTATAAAGAAATGACAATTTAAGTGCTGAAGCACTCTTGAAGGACAAGGTATCAACCTATCACAGTAGTCTGTGAGACTTAAGAAAGAAACGATAACACAGTCTTGTGTTCTTGGCCTCCCAGGCCTATGTCCCAGAACTGGAAAGCCCACCGAAAACATGAGCTGTTCATTCTCAGTGAACCCATGAGATCCTAAACATTAACTCTAAATAATTTCCCTTCATCTTTTTTGATTTAGGAAACCATCTTCCTCTAAGTCAATGAGGATGATGTAGGAGTTAATAATAAATTTCAGCAAATGAAGAGAATGATGAACAAGGATGAGGTGCAATGGGGAGCACAGGTAGACATCAGTGCCAGCAAAGGGTTGACTACAATTCTGGATATCTTCTTGCTGCTCTGTCCAGTTCCCCCTCTAATAAGAAGCACATGCAAAAGGAGGACAATTCAATGCTTTTAAACACTTTCCACTGACTGACTGACTTCTTTCAGAGCACAGCCTCACCAGCCCAATTGAATTTAACTTTGTTTTGACTGGAATAAAACAAAAACAAACAAACAAACAAACAAACAAAAAAGGAAACTACTGTCATAAAGACAATGTTATCTTCCATTCTACCAATGCTGCCTCTGCAATGAACTCTGGCATCTTTGCTTCTTGGTGTGAGCACTACAAGTCAGGTGAAAATATTTAGTGGTGTGTGTGTGTGTGTGTGTGTGTGTGTGTGTGTGTGTGACCTGGGGACTGAAGGGTAAAACTCACAAAATTGGTTTGGCTTAGAACTGAAAGAGTTTTCCCAGAGGTGAAAGGTTTGTGTACCAGCAAAGCAAACATTGATTTTTGTTTTTTCCCTTCTCAGACATTTTCAAGTGCAACTTGGAACTGTGAACACTTCAGTGTATGGATTATCTTTTCATCTTCTTGACCTTGTTTTGCTCAAAATGCCCAGTTCAGCTCTTTTTAGGTTTAAATAGAGATTTGTTGACCTGGATGTCTTGCTTCACATTTTCCCCTACCCCCTGAAGGCATCTATCATCACTATTCCCCCACACCAGTTCCCAGACTGTTTACATAGCGGCCAGGGCATCCCTTTTATTCCAAATTAATGCATTGGCTATATTCTCTGACGTTAATGTCTGGTAATATTCACACCAGTGACCCCTTGCTCCCCACAATCATAGCCCATGTGGGAACACTTCTTGAAATACAGGCAGAACCACATGCATCTGAGGTCTCTGTAAATCTACAACTACTCAAGTTTGTGTTGTTTCCCTTTAGCATTCGTGACTTTATGTTGCCCCACAAACAGACCTGGAAACTATCACATTAATTTTAAGTGCATAATGTAAAAATTTCCAAAATTAACATATAGCAAGGAATAAAACCGAGAGAAGAAAGTGCTTTTAATTCATACATTTCCTAAGCCCAGTTCATGGCCTGATTCTCTCTTATACACACTGTAACTGATGATAGTAAGTTCTCAAATTCTAGAGTACTGTAAACATAGCACAATGGATGTCCAGGTTTATAATGCCATCCACAAGGAGCCACATTTTCCACTTTTCTAGATGGCGCACATTAACTTTTTTTTTTTTTATCATATTGCAGATAGTAAAATACAATTGTTATTTTAAGTGGCCTGATTTTCTTCTCAACTGAACTGGATGTGATAAACTGAAAATACACACATTCCCATAAGCAAATCTTAAAAGTAGATTAGCAGAACTAGCTCTACTAGCTACTTAACACAGAACTGAATTTTTATGGAGGAAAATTTAGTTTTATTATTATTATTATTATTATTTTGAGACTAGGTCTCACTATTTTTGCCTGTGGAACCACAGGCTCTATCATTGCCCGGGGTACCACAGACTCAAGTAATCCCCAGCCTCAGCTTCCCAGGTGGCTGGGATTACAGGCATGCGCCACCATGCCCAGCTATTTTTTTGGAACTAGGTCTCGCTACAGGCCCCAGGTGGAACTCGAACCGCAATCCCTAGCCCTGGCTGCTTCATAGGTTGAAGCTTACAGGCATGAGCCATGGTACCCGGTTGAATTCAGACATTTCTTTCATAGCCCAAAGTCGCCAAGTCCTCTGTCTACTGAGCCTGCAGGCTCTCCCTATCAATGGCTGATATACCATACACTTACTTTACTTCCCCAAATTTAGTGTCTCCTAATTCTAATGCTTTCTTCACACTGCAGTTAACTTAGTTATTCTAACATACAGTTCTTATCCAACATCATCACTGGGCCATTTGGGTGCCATCTTAACTCAGTTCCTGTCTCCTACAACCTTTCCCATATGCTCTGTTTTTAAATGGCACCGCAATGCTTGCAATTTGTCAACCCTATTCTGTCTTTCTTGTTTGAACAAATTCCTATTTATTTGTTGACTCCCTTTGTAGTCCCATGCTCTCCATGGAGGCTTCTCTAACTTCTAGTTTTTATTTTTGATGTGCAGATTATGTCCATTTTGCACTCTTGAATTTTACAATAATCACACTGTGTAGTAATTATCTGCTGACCTGTCTTTTCCTCCAGGACAAGGACTGAAACTCATATCTCGGCACTCCCCAAAACCCAAATGAAGAGCGAGTAACAACAATATATCATAATTTATTCTAAATCCAGGTGGAATTCCTACAACTAATTGGACTTGCATTGGCAGGAAATATGTATGTGTGTGTGCACACACATGTGTTGTATATTGTGTACATGCATTTTCTATCATTTTTCTCTTTATTTCATTGTTTTTCTTAATTATTTTGTTCCTAGCATGCTTGGATTTTATTTTTTCTGTGAGAAACATTTTACCTTTCAGAGGGTAAATGTATAGTACATCAATAATAAGAAATGATGTCTTTGCTCACTGCAAAGCTGGTAATAAGCAAGGAAAAACCCAGATGTTATAAAGATGTACTTTTTAAGTCAGGAATGAATTCTTATATTTAAGAAAACAAAGGTCAAAAACACGACCGAAACTAAGTCTTTTTGATTAATGCAAAATACTTTGTCCTGCTGTTGGAAGGTGCTTGTGTATGCATGTATTTACATGAGTTTTCAAGTAAAAGTTAGAAGACAGAATAAAAATAAAATATATAGAAAATCAGGCTGGCCATGGTGGTGCATGTCTGTAAGCGGCAGCCTAGGAAGTCGTAGCCGGGGCCAGGGATTGTAGTTCGAGTCCCACTGGGGGCACACAGCGAGACCTGGTTCCAAAAAAATATAGCAGGGTGTGGTGGCACACGCCTGTAATTGCAGCTACCTTGGAAGCTGAGGCTGGGGATTGCTTGAGTCTGTGGTACCCCAGGCAACATGAGCCTGTGGTTCTATAGTCAAAAATAGCAAGACCTATTCTCAAAAGAAAAAAAATCAACTTAAATTTTTTATATATTATTGAATATATCTGCTTACTATATCAAAAGAACATGGTAAAGTTAGCCAAGCTGTGAGGCAATGAGTGAATTTTGGGATTCTAGCTCCTCTCTTCCTTGTGATTTGCCATGTGATTATGGTTTATGATCAAATTTTTACGAAAGTTTAACAGATTCAATTAAGTCTCAACTAGTGGCTTAAGATTTTCCTCAGTTTCCACATGCATAATGTCCTCAGTAAGTTGTATGTAGGCATCTTTTTTTTTTTCTTATAAGAACAATTTGAACACATTAAGGATTCTTTCAAAATGAAGTGGTATTTTCTGTTCTCAATATTGAAGTTTTATAGATTGGCACCTCCTATTGTTAAAAATATTTATGATCTCATTTAAATTAGGTTCACAAGTCTACCCTAGAAACTAAGTTCCCTAAAACTCATATGCGAGACAGCAGACAAATAAGCGGTGATGTATTAAGCAAAGGAAGTATTCCAAACCCAAAGAGTTATATCTGTGACAACCTTCCTTCTTGCTGCTGAGTTACCAGTAGTATGCTCATTTACAACTGATTCATCTAGCTGATAAATGTACCTGACGTTATGCACCAAAAGTTCTAATCATGGAAAGTCTGGTGATCTACAACTCACCTTTGACAAGAATTCACTGCTGGAAGTCTAATATCAAAATGTCAGCTACACTGGAAGAAGCATGCTTATTAAGTGTAACAAACCCATGACAAACTCAAAAGTCTGTCATAACCCTGCAAGGTACTCTGATGAGTCCAAGTGGAAAGATAGTAAACACTGTACTTTATATCTTTGTATTAGAGGAAACTAGCCTTTAATTAAGAAGATTGCTTCAAGTATTTAATTTTATAGTTTTTCTAGTGTGTAAATACTACAAAAATTTTCCTCATATTTCATGAAAGGTTTCAATTGAGGCTTAATGTAGATGCTGTAACATTAATTTGTTTTTAAATTTCAAAAGAAAGTTATTATATAGGAATCTTATTTGAAAATCCTAAAATATCAAGAATATGATAAACTGAATCTTTATAGTAATAACTTTTTCTTCTTGGATGGTTTCTTGGTCCTTACCTATAAAATCATATGATACTATATAAAAATTATTTCTGTGTGTATATCTGTCATAATATTCCTTGATTTTATGTGAAATAGTTAAGTGCTGGAATTGACTGTGAGAAATATTAATTCTGGTGCTAACTAAAGAAATACAAAAATTGTAAGGTAGAAACACACTTAAGTGATTCAAATCCTATTAATGAGAACTATGTGAAATAAAATTATGAATGCACCATTACTGTCATGAATTACTTTGTCAAAATATATCTGTAAAGTTAGTCCAAACTACAGGATAAACTACCACTTTAAAACACTTTACAGTTAAAGTTTTTTTACAGAATATGAATTTTTAAACATTATTGCATTTTTCATAGGAAATTTCATGGAATACCTGTATGTAATGAAGACAATTTCTAATAGATATATATTTTTTTAATTTTAAGGATAAAAATAAAGTACAATTATTTACCTGAGGGTGGTCTTTAAGATATGGGAAGCTCCCTCATTTTTCTTTACATTATAATAAACATATCTATGTTCTGTTATAAGAAAGAATATTGTTACTGGTGCTAGACAAATTTATGTTTGATGTTTGGTTTTACATTGTAAAATTGGTGTAACCTTGGACAAGAGAGCAAGCATTTGTAGATTTTTGTTCTCATTTTTAAAGTGAGGGAAATTAAAAAATTTTAACGGTGTGTTTAAACAAATGTGATGACTTAATGTGAAATACTTAGCATTATATGTCAGAGTATAAATGGTTGATAAACATTGGGTAGGGTAACACTTATGAAAATGACTTTAAATTGCTGTAATAGCAAATACAGTAGACCAAACTACTTATGTAGAATTTTTGAGTGAAACAGACTCCATGATTATCAGCTCATCTCATTCTTGAGAGGAAATCTCAAAGTTAAGAGTTATGTGACACCCCATCACATCAGTCCTTTCACACTATTTAAAGTGCTCTGTTACCCAATTCGTCCCTCATCCCTGGCCCATTTCAGGAGTGGGCAACATAGGGAAAGCCTCACTAAAGTACAGGTGAAAAGAGGTTTTTCTCTAATCTACAGAAAGAAGTCACGCAAGAGAACTGCCACAGTACTGCGTGCCCAGAGGTGTTAGGAGGAGGGCTCCAGTTACTATATCCCACCTGGTAAATGCTCAGAACATCAGAGAAGGAAGACCCACATCCAATACCAACTGTATTCACAGCAGAGCAAACCCAAAAGAAAACAATGGGAAGAGAAAAAAATACAAATGGTTAAGCATGGCTAACCATGGTTTTTCTCTAATCTACAGAAAGAAGTCACGCAAGAGAGAAGTGCAAAGTTAAATCACTGTATTGATTCTCAGAAAATCAATATCAAGTTTCTACTACAAGAACTACTTCCAAACAGGGAACAAGGGAACCTAAAGGAATAAAGGGAGGAATAAAGGGCCTGGGACCCAGGACAGGCAGTATAAATGCTGGTGTGTGAATACACACCACGCCCTGGAGCCATAAAGCAAAGCAGCCCTTCAGCTACCTCAGAATGCTCCTGAATCATCTTGTCAAAATGGTGACAGCATAGTAAGAAGTCTAATAGGAACAGCCATAAATTGAGCTAGATATAATACCGTAACTGCTTAATGTAATACGCTGGACCTGATGTCCTACTATCCATAATGAAGCAGCCTCTTTGAGAGCACTCAGTTCTGTCATAAAGCTCAAGAAAATAGGATAACCATTACTTAGCTTTCAAACAATTCTATTAAGAACATGGATTTTAAAATTAGAATTACACATTATAAAAAGCATATTGAAAAATTATATGACAAATCTTCATAGTGATATACCCCCAATTTATCACTATATTATTCATATCCTCAGTGTCTGGTTATGTTTAATAAGATTCATAAGGATGAAAAAATGTTGCTATCACACAACTGTAAAAAAAAGTCAACAAAGGAAGAAGAATCTATTTTCCAAGGTCAACAAAGGAAGAAGAATCTATTTTATGAATTGCAAATAAAATTTTTGTGTTGAGTATGCTCTCTGGTTTAAAGATACATTCCACATTGATGAGTATTTTATAAACTAGGAACATACAACTATAGTGCATCAGAATTTAATTTTTGATGACTTAACATTTTAATGAATTACACAGAAATAATATTATTATCCTAATGCTGTAATTTTAAGAACTGCACTTAAAGACATTCACAATTGTCAAAATGACTCATGGCAATGCTGCCCTAGATACACTGCTTAGTGGCCAGATGCTGAACATCAGATGTGTATGCCAGGATGACATGAGTCTGAACCTAGTTAAAATTGCTTCATTTTGCCAGAGGCCTCTCACCCTTCTGTGAGATCCCATCAACTCTTATGTCAGACTGGGAAAGATTTCACATTTTTTTGAGACCTTACCAGTGTTTGCTCAGATCAGTAAAACTTCAGACTTATGTCAGGGGGGTGCCAGACTAGCCAGAAGTATCACCACCTTCCATGACATTGCCAGCACCCACCCTGACTAGCAGAGCTCTCATAGTATCCCTTGGGACTCTCCAAGAACCTGCCTAAACCTACAGAGGACATGTGGTCTCCCACACGTTCCCTCCACCCCAAGTACCCTGTTATTGGTGAGATTTCAGACCCATATCAGGAAGTAAGCTGGAGTGACAAGTGGCCTCAGGACCTCCCTATCCACTGTCCAGACAGCCAGGGCTACTGCCTAAGAGCAGAGGGGAATCCTGCTGGAGGCTTTTCCCACTGACCCCAGTTAGCCCCATCCAGAACTGCCACAGTACTGCGTGCCCAGAGGTGTTAGGAGGAGGGCTCCAGTTACTATATCCCACCTGGTAAATGCTCAGAACATCAGAGAAGGAAGACCCACATCCAATACCAACTGTATTCACAGCAGAGCAAACCCAAAAGAAAACAATGGGAAGAGAAAAAAATACAAATGGTTAAGCATGGCTAAGCAAATCCTCTGAGGAAAAGTACATCACAAAGAAAACCAATATCCAGAATCCAACAACACAGAACTAGAAGAGCTATTTTTTCCCTATCACATAAAGAATTAAAATCTGCCATATTTAAGAAACTCAAAGAACTACAGCATAAAGTAGACAATACAAAGAAAACAGAAAAACAGATCAGAGGTCTACAAGAAAATTCAGAAACGGAAAGGGAAGCTATGAGAAACAACCAGAGATCGGAAGATTAAGATGAAATCTTTAAATAAGAAATTAACAGAACTGTAGGCTCTAAAAAGATCAATGGAGGAGAGTAAAGTCATGGAAATAGAACATAACAAATGGAACAATGAATTAGTAATTTCAGAGATGCAAATATGAAAAAAATCAAGATATAAAAAGAGAGAAAGGATAAAAGATAATTCTCAAAGTGAAGAAGAAACACTTTGAGAATTATGTGAATTACCTGACACCATAGGATAGGAAATGTATGATTGGTAAAAGTTCCAGAAGAAGCTGAAAACTAAGGAAATTATTGAAGAAAACTTCCCAAACTTGAAGGAAATGAACATAGAGATGCAGGAAGCTAAGAGGACACCAACTACTTAAATAAAAAGAAATCTATAGCAAGATACATGGTAGTAAAGCTACCTACAGTTTAAGACAAAAAAAAATATGAAGCTGAAAAGAGGGATAAAACAACCTATAAGGGAGCAATAATTAGGCTAACCTTGGACTTCTCTGAAGAAACATTATGGGCAAGAAGAGAATGGAATGGCATACTCAAATAGTTTAATGTAAACAAACAAACAAAAAAACAACAAAAAACCCCCAAACAACCAAGTACTTTATCCTGCAGTTTTCTTTCCTATATGAAGGAAAAATAGGGACCTTCTCAGACAAACAAAATATTTTTAAATTTGTACTTACTAAGCCTTCTTCCAAGAAATTTTAAAAGGAGCTTCAGAATTTCAACCAAAGAGAGGAATGAACACCAAGAACTGAAGTAGGAATTGAATAGAAACACAATATAAACAAAATAGCAGTGCAAGACTTCAATACATAAATAATCACACTAAATGTCAATGGACTGACTCCACTAATAAAGAGACACAGAACATCATGTTGGATTAGGAAACAAAATCCAACCTTCTCGTGACTTGAAGAAACACACCTAAATTATGAAGACAAAACAGACTGAAAGTAAAAGGTTGGCAAACAATTCAACATGCAAAGGGCATCCAGTGGATAGCCATACTTATATCAAATAAAAAATACAGCTAAACTATGTGACAAGAAAATGTACATTGTAATTGACCAAAGGGAAAATTCCTAGAAAGGTTTAACACTCATTCATTTATAGTCACCAAAGGAACAAAGTCACCAAAGGAGTCACCAAAGAATCTGAAATACTTCAGACAACTACTTTTGCATCTGAAAACAGACATAGTAGAAAATACATTTGTGGTAGAGGAATTCAACACTCTACTTTCACAAATAGATCAATAAGACAAAAAATAAACAAGGGCACAATGGCCCTAAACAAAAATCTAAATCACATGGGCCTAACAGATAATTTATAGTGCACTGTACCCCCTCAAAACTAAACACACATTCTTCTCCACACACAGACCATTCTCCAGAACTGAACATATACTGAATTACCCGACAACTATTAACAAGTACATTGAGGAATGGAAGCATACCAAGTTACTACTCTGACAAGATATCAAACTAGAAACCAACTACAAAAAGGAGAGAAGGAAATCTTCCAATACGTGGAGACTGAAAAACACACTGGGACTATATTTCACTCTAAAAAAAACTTCTATATAGCAAAAAAGACAGTGATCAAAACGAAGATACCACTGAATGGGAGAAAATATTTTCACACCATACAGTTGATATGGGACTGATATTGAAGTTTACAAAGAGCTCATAAGAAAGATAAATCAAACAACCCAATCAAAATATTGGCAGAAGACCTAAATAAACACTTCTTCAAAGAAGAAATGCAAATGACCAACAGACATATGAGAAAATTCTCACTATCACTTGTTATTAGAGAAATGCAAATCAAAACCACAAAGAGATACTACTTAAAACAGGTGAGAATGACCCAGCTTACAAAAACAATAAACAAGTGCTGGTGAGGATGTAATGAAAATGGAATCACTTACACTGTTGGTGGGAATGTAAACTTAATCAGGTGCTATGAGAGGAGTGGAGAAGAGTAAAAGGGAATATGGTGATGGATATGGGTACTTTGGTGGTGGGTAAACTATGTTGACTATACAAAGGAGAAAAATCATATATTGTCCAAAACTTAAACACATAAATTTCAGTAAAGGTCAGATAGTGTACATTTTAGATTTTGGGAACTATATGTTCACTATTGCAACAATTCAACTCTACCATGGTAATACAGAATCAGTCAGAGAAAATATGAAAGCAGATAAATGTGACTGTTTTCCAATATTTTTTTATTTACAAAAAATACTGCTTAATTTGACACTCTGAGAATTAAATGAAACTAAAATCAATTGTCAACTCAGTTTTTAATAATGTTCATTATAGTAATACATTTTAACCTGAAGTGGCTTCTACATAAAATAGTTTTATATATCAAATTAATGATGTTTATATAATATACATATGTTTTTAAAATAATCTAATAGGAAACAATTATTGCTAAAATATTGCTTGAAACTGATAACAGGATAAAATTCCAACAAGAACAAATGTAATCACTCTTTTAGTACCACAATCTCTAGATGAAGTCATGTGCACTAAGTTGAGTATGCTTCTGGTATGCCTCAAGGAACACTTTCTATCTATGTCTAAGTAATGGTTCCATAGACAGTGGGCTGTTCCCCCTATGTGCACACCAATACTGAAAAGTTATAATAAGTACTCTAGTTAAAAGCAAACATCCGGCATACAAACATTTAAATTTTAATTTTTGCCCACTAGAGACAATACCTATACATGAACCTTTTAAAATACATATAAAAAGTACCCAAGTATTACCTTTAATTATTCAGTACTTCATGAAACCGAGTCACATTTTCTTTTCTCCCTATTCCTTACCTTTTTAAAAATTATCAAGTATAGAAAATATAAGAACATCTTTATTGAAAAAATACAGACCTTTAATAAAAAAAAAACAAGCAAACTTTTATAGTCCCCTTTGTCTTAATATTTCTCCTGCGATAATTCAAGCAACTGAAAATACATATAAAGATCTATATAAGCACATATTTATATAACTCTCTCTCTATATATATATGTGTGTGTGTGTGTGTGTGTGTGTGTGTGCATATATATATCATCAGCTATTAAGCATGTAAATAATGGACCAAGGAATGAAGCAGGAACTGAGGTAAACAAACTACATTTGCCTTGAAGGGGTCATTTTTCTTCTATAGATGAAAACACTTCCAAAAGGAAAGCCTATTTGCTTACCTCAGTTCTGCATAGATTTGGGTTTAATTGAAAATGTGCTTCAGGATATATGTGCAGAGATAGCATTTAAAGAAAATAGAAAAATGACAAGGAGTAATTCCTAGTTTTTAAGAGAGAAACAGTACTTTTTTAAAGTTAGGGCAATTATTTGTTTATTATTAAAAGACATAATTTGGCAATTTCATCTAAATCTGATTAAATTTAGAGATGCCTTTATAATTAAGTCAACTTTAATTAAATTTATGATTTCAAAAGGTAACAGGAAGTTTCTCCATCTGGAAAAATGGGGTGTAATGGGGCACCCAAAATTATTGCAAGACTCAAATATGAAATATTAGTCTAATGAAAAGCATACATAACATACATACATATATACATACATACATATACATATATATATATATATATTTGTTGTTGTTTTGGCAGAGGTAGAGAGGTGTTGCTGCTGTTGAGTCATCTACATTTTTCTCTGTGGACAACTATTTTACCTGAGTCAATCTCCTTTGTCACTTTACCAGGTTTACTATAAGCTATGTGACTTAATCCTAGGGCCTATCAGGATCACTTCAACTCTAGCTCCCTGAGGTTGGCTCTCAAAGGTTTTGATTCAGTCAATTTCACAGTTGAATCCCAGGACTCCCAACTTTGAAAAACTTTCTGGGTAGTTCTGATGAACAGGGTTGAGAATCACTGTTCCAGGAAATGTTCCAGTTTATTTGCTCCTGCTAAAAGGCTATTACCTGGACTTCAGTAAGTCAGAGAAAGGAGGAGGGAGAGAAAGAGGGAACGCTATTTTTGATAATAATGCTAAGTGAGAAACTAATAGGACCTTGTTTCTTGAACAGGATGCAGACTTTCCAGAAATTCAATGCATAAATAAAATGTGAAAATTAACAAGACACCAAGAGTACTGTACAACAGCCAGAAACACATTTTTCTGACAACTATTAAAAATTATTTCTTATACTGTTGAAAAGAACTCATTATAATTCAGTGCTATTATTTTGTATCTGGTAGAATCGTTGGTGAGTGACTGGCATTTGGATGAGTGTCATTAATAGGCATACTTGTGAGAAAGACCTCGAGAAAATGTAAGTAAGATTTCAAGCAAGATAACAAGATAGTACATGCTGCACTAAAATGGATTTTGTAGTAAATTACTAAAGTTATTGCACAAATCCAAAAGAAAAGGGAGAGAGGGAAGACTTGCTTGTCAAGGGAGAAAGATGATCTTAGAACAAAGGAATAGAAAACAGGAAAGATGAAAGATACAGTTAAGATGATAGAGTAATACAACCAGAAGAGGGGTGGAAAAGAACATATTTTAAGACTGGCAGTTCAAGTTAAAACTAATCATATTGAGTTTTCAGCATATGAAAGTCAAGCCCTGCTGGGCTTGAAATAGTCCTGGAGGTTTCTAGGTATAAATCTCCTTCCTCTATGGATCACAGACACCTTACATGTATTTAACTTTTGTGCTTCAAGTGAAATAAGTTTCCCTAGAGAGATTTCTCCTCACTTTGCAAAATGGCCTTTCTAAGAAATTTTAATAAGATCACACAGTGTTTAATCTTTGTTTTGGTTATTTTATTAAAGAAGTGAATAAACAAAGCAACCTATGTTCCTCACCCTTAAATGTGTTTATTTCTATGTCCAAAGACATGACCCTTGTGACCTATCATAGTTTTGATCCTGATGCTAAATTACCAGCTACAAAAGCTAACGATATAACCATAGTGGGAGGAATATTTTATTTACACAGAAAATATCTAAATGAGGCTTATTTGAGCATCATATAGCTGGAGGGAGCTAAATTTGTACTGGTCTGCTATTAATTATTTGCTTTGATCAAATATATCTCAGTTTCTTTGTAAACTAAGCAGTGAATGATAATTTCAGACATTAATTCCTATGAAAAATGATTTCAATCTCTCTGAGAATTTAATCTCCCTGAAATTTCATTTCTTTAGTCTCCCAAATTATTCAAAACAGACAGTGGGTCTGCCCATATTTTAAGGTGAACTCAGAAATTTGAGAAGTGTTTATTATTTTTTGAATTTAGCCTCAAATTTCAAACATATAGTTAACCTAAATAAGACTTATAAAGAGGCCAACGTGACAAACATGTCTGCAAGATTGTGTTGCTTGATACTGTGCTATCAAGACATGAGGATACTGCCTACAAGGTACAGTGATTCTACTCATAAGTCTCCTGATTTCCTTGTGCCAAATTGCAAAACTCATTTAGGTAATATCACACAAACATTTTCCTTCTTACCAACATGGTCTTTGGAAGAAAAATTGGAAAAAACTGTTCTCAGGAATAACCATAGATATTCCAAATGTAACAGATGAATGAGAACATGGGTTTGATTTCCCTGTGGACATCAGTTCTAGTACAAAGGACTTTCACCAATAGTTCTGCAAGCATTAGTATGGAAAAAGTGCTTCATTTCTTGCCTTATAGACAATAAACTCAAAAAAATCATAGCAAAGTGGAATTTGTGGGTTCTTGTAAAACCTCCCCAGAGTTGTTGTAATGAAATAAAAATACCTTCAATTAACTATTGGCCTTTATTTTTCAATAACTAGGTTAATAATACTTCTTGAAGCACTTCTAGTCGACCAAATCAAAAACAGCTCCCTTTGGTTGCAATTTGACATCTCCATTTAGAAAACACGTTGTTAAAAGCCTCAGCTAAGCTATTGTATTAGAAACTCAATTGTTGAAATTTTCATATAAAGTAGGTAAGAAAAAATGAGAAATTTCCAATATGTGATATATTTTTTTGAAAATTAAAGGCTATCATGCTCATGACCTTAACCATCCACTTAGAAAACCATCTGTAAGTCAACTAATATTAATAAGACCAAATGAAACAAACAAAAAATCCTCCTCTAAAGTATCTGTCTTTCCCAAGTTCTTATATGCTCATTTTATTTTAATTGAAGGATTTTCAGTTCCTAAAGTGCTAAAAATTTAAATGTCTAGGAAAATAATGAAATAAAATAAGAGTCAAAAATACCTAGGAAAGTAAAATGCTTATTTTTTTAAGGCAGAATCTCTATGCACCATGTTACTCTATTTTTTTTCCTCTTCAGTAGCACAAACCAGAAATCAATATAACACCACTGTATTTTGAACTCCATTCAAAAAGTGTTGACTTAAAAACTAGAAGGGCATTTAAGTCCTTTACCTCACATTGTTATAATTTTCCTAAAAATACAGAGAGAGAAGAAATAGTCATAAAGGAGAGATGATGTATTAATGGCAAGGAATATCAATGTGATTACAATTATCTATAATATAGACTGTTACACGACCTAAATTGTTTCATAAAGAATCATATATATATATATATATATATATATATATAGTACTTATTCTAGTATTAATAAATACACAAAGAAATTCTCAAGTAACCTGTATTTCTTCCAAGGCTGGTTGAGTATTTATCATTGGATTTTTTCCTTAATTCAAGGTGTAAAAATGTTTTGGTCGTTATTGATAACTTCCATACCAGTCAGTTGAATAAACACTATATACAACCCATGCCACTTGCCATGATTGCCCAAGTGTGAACAAATATGAAAAATATAATAGTTCATACTGACTTAGATATATTTAGGCTGATTAACCATAGGATTATGTATATGCAGATGCTATGACATGTATATGCTAAGACTTTCTCATTTCATAAGGCATATACCACTATTAAAAGTAATCTTGAATAAAATACTTGACTAATTTAACTGAGGGAGGAGCTACACTTTCCAAATAGAAAAATAAACAAATTAAACAGTTTATGTAAACATTTCTGCTACATTTTGCAGCCACCAATTTTGTTTTTTTCTTGGAGTTAGATATATTTTTAGTTACCTACAACTGGTAGTTCTTTATTCTAGATGAACTTTGATTCCAAAAGAATATTTTAAAGAAGTAGTTGTACTGTGTTCATAAAAACCTGTAAATCTGCTTCAAGCTGAACTTATGGCATTTCTGAAATTTTATCATTTCTAACAGCTTGAGACTTTTTTCCTACAAAGATATGTAATTCTCTGCAGGATTCTAAAATGTTTCCCAGCAACCCTCATTAAGAAAGGCCACACTATAGATTAGCCTTGCTGCTACCATTTTCCTTGTAGAGTACTTTTTGTGACAATTTTCTATTCAGTATTGCGATTGCATGCAATTATTCAAATACAAAAGCCTGTTGCAAGAGATTGTAGATATTATGGCAAAATATACCAGAAAATAAATTAACTACTATGACTTTAGCCACAGTTTTGCTCTTTGCTGTATTTACTAACAATTACCAATGGGAAGGATTTTTGTATAAAAGAAGGAGGCTACTTTGATACAGTTATAAGGAGACAATGTTCCTAAATTGAATTTAGACTGGTTAAGATGTATAATAAAGAAAATAATCTGCATCTTTAGTATGCAGATTATACTGCATATAGATTATAGTATGCATATATATCATCATTAATTTGTTGGGAGAAAATACAATAGCAACTACTGATGTTCACATATTAACACTTGAACACAGGGACTTAGAATTATGAACAAAACAGATGCTGGTTTATAATGAGATTTATGAAAATTGCAAGAAAAACAATGAAAAGGACAATCTTTCTTCTAGTTAAGGAACCTGGACTCTTAGAGGTGTAAGGGAATTAAATGATTTCTGTTTAATCTCTTCTGGCAGAGTTCAAGCTTCCCCCTTATCTGGCTCAGTTATACAACTTCCACCAAAAATAAGCATATGCATTTCCACTTTGCTGTTACAGAAATTGGTGTTGGGACACACACTATATATAAATAACGTGTATATATTGCATCTGGTTAAAATCATACGCTGATTAATAATTAGGATCTCAAACAAGGATTCTTTTTGCTATGATTAGTTGTGTCTGAAATGGTGTTTAGAAGGAAGTCCTAGTTCTCTGATAAAGTTAGTAGGTTTACTTCAGTTCCCAATATGGAACTCTATTTTTCTTCCCTTGTTTACCTTGGGGAGAAAAAGAAGGTAAGTGCACTTGTGACATGAGGTCCATTACTTATATGTGTTGGCAATACTAATTTCTGGAATGTAAGGCACTGAAGTCTAGTGAACACGTGGCATTACACAGTTCACTCAATAAAAACATGCAAATTATTTTCTCCTACATTACTCATCCAGTCTGAACTAGTATGCATCAAACTTCATAACAAATTTAAGTTTGATTTTCAATCAATACTTCCTCCCTCATATTCTCTTCTTCACTATAAGGTTATTATGAAGACAAAAACATCTATAATATCACAAACAACACACGCATATGCATATGATTTTGTGTATTAAAAAAAAAAGACTATACACTACATCCTTATGGAAAGGGTGTTTTTAAATCATGTTTGAGTTAAGATTATTTAAAAATTTTCCATGAAATTTTCTCCTGCTTCTAGTTGCAATTTATTTAATTAGGAAAATATGGTTTGTAATAATAAAAGGAAAATGTTCCCAGCTTTAATAATTCCATCATCTACTTTTATTCTTGAATGTATTTGATTCCTATCTGATTTCATTGGTATTACATGTATATGTCACATTTGCTGGGTGACACTATGATGCTAATGAAAATAGAGAAGTGGGAAAATTATAAATATCCTTTGTATTAAAACTTTTCAAGGTTAAAATTAACCATATGTTCTTTAACACAGGCACAGGAGAAAACATAAAAGAAAGTCATTGGAAAACTGACAGAATAGGCTACAAGATGTTTAGTCACTGAAGATTTTTTTTATTACTCCAGTTTATTCCCCATGTAGACCTAGCTTTCCTTGCCTGTCAGCTACTTGGAGCGGCAAACCTGCATTAATTTACACTGCACTGACTCATTTTCTTATTAAATGAATTAGAAATGAAATATCTTTGGCTTTTCCAGATTTCCTTCTCTTAGTAGCTGTACTTTTCTCCAGGAAGGTCAGAGAGTTTAATATTAATCTTCATAACATTGCTGTGGTGTATTCTCATCCTTCTTTGACAAACAGTAATGCTGAAGTTAAGCAGAAGATTACATGGAATAGAGCAACACAAAAATACTGTCAAGCAAGCTTCAGCCTTCCTTTTCTTTCTTACCTGTTCATTTTCTGTTACAAATTCCAACGGGATCATTCTGAAATGGTGTTCTTATCAGAATCACCCTTGCAGCATTTTCACGCTACGCATAGAATCCCAGAGGGCAGACTAGCATTTGGAGAGAGTATGGGGAAAGGTACACTTCAAATTCCTGATTCTAACTGCCCTGCCTTCTTTACTTTAGTTGAGAACTATTATTCTTTTACTATTATTTCTCAATGTATGAACTTTGATTTCCCTTAATCATCTTCTTTTAAATGTTAGTCCCATTATAACAAAGATATAACTCCTACTTTGTGATCTTGAACTACACACTAGTCTTTAGAGAAATGATGGTAGATCTAAACTTTTTGACTAATAAATATAATCTGATTCTCCAATGACTCTGCAGCTTTCACTTTATTGAATGCATTAGCTTTAACAAATATTTTCCTATATGTAATAATTGTCAGTTGTTCTTCACTTTTATATATAGGTGTATTTAATATACAACCATTTCTTACATTGACAAGTTATTCCTCTTGCCACTTGTTTATGAAGAGGACATCACTTTCACATATCACTGAGGTCTCTCTCCTGATCCAAGAAAAAGAAATAATCATTACAGCTTGGACTTTAAAGATTAAAAAAAAATAAGCTCCTTACCATTGACTCTATTTTCAACTCTGCAACACACTAGCTTTCCTCTAATACTCAAGAATTGCTTTGCTGTTCTTAAAATTCTAGCTACCAGCAGACACTACTGTCCTTTTCAAATCTGTCTTTGTGACACAATTGCATTTTGAAAATGGAACTTAAGCATTTTCTTCTTTATACTGGGAGCTGCGAAGATTTCATTTAAATTCTTCTCTTCCCCAACAAATAGGCTCTGGAAACTTAAGAAGGAGCCCCTTCATAGCTGGATGTGAGGCTGGGAAGTTGCATAAATATACTCCAGCTATTTTCACTATAGCATAACAACCACATTTCTACAAATAGATAGGTCTGCCAACAAGCATTAAGGATACTGTGATGAGCTTCCCTGCATGATACCCTGAAGAATCTAGTTTTCCCTTGACGTGCATAGCTAAGCTTCATTATCACCAGAAGAAATTACAAGTGGGTATCCAGGGAAGAATGTACACTGAAAATGCACTTCTCTCACAAAATGCACATGGACTCCCTTTGAGACACTAGTGCAGACCAGTCAACTAAATCTTGAACATGATTAGCAGACAGTGGAAAATAATTAACTACCTCCACCAATCTAGTGCAGTTTTACCATTTTTTAAAATTGAATTAATCCACCTGTTAGCTGTGAAAATAGGTAAACAGTATTTTATTTACTTCAGGTGGTATTTCTTTTTATTTGAAATCAACAGCTGGTGAAGTCAAAGGGGATTGTGGATGTGAATTAGCACAAGTACAAATGGGTGCAGGGTACAAAAGAAAGCAATCTCAGGGAAAAGAAATCAGTCCTTATTGAGTAAGAAAAGATGTTCAACACAGTGAATCTGGAAAATAAGACTGATAGTTTCAGAATTTAATGGTCAAGAAAATTATATCACATTTTCTTGACAGTACAGAAAAAAAGTGTAGGAATAGTGAAGCCAAATACACATTTCCACATCACTGCAGCAGTTTCACAGAGAAAAACAGAAAGTCAATTAAACACAAATTCATAGACAACAGGATCCTTTCCAGTACTAGGGGGAAAACAGACACTCGTGCTATTTTTTAGTCAAAATTATTAAACTATATTAATTTTATTGTGACATATGGATAAATATCTTATTTTACCCTTTAAATAACATTCATCATGTTTGTGTTAATAGAAAAGCTGCTATTTTCAGATATTTGGATACTGGGCTATTTAATTGTGCTAGATACAGAATACTGCCTGTCCATTTTTATTAGAAACTTGGTCAGTGAAATTTAAAACATAAATAATTTCTAGATAATATATTCATGAATAGGTTTTAAATCTTGTTCTCATTCATTAGAAATGAAGTGTGGTTTACTTGCCAAAAATCCTGGTCCTTATGCTATCATTTCTCCTTAATATTGAAGACATTTTCCTCACATGTTAAGAAATATGCCACAATCTCTTACTTTATGGAAAGGAGTATAGCTGGTTACTTCTCATTCTCTATGAATACATTTTAGACCTTATCATAGAGAGTATAACTCCAATATGCCTAAAGAGAAAGTGGTCCATGGGATTCTGATCTTAGACTCCATTTTGCTCAATAAACTTAAGGAAAATAAATGCAGTCTTTAACTGTATATGCACATGTAAAAATTTTGGAAGATAATTGTTTTGTGCTTTAGTGAAACCTATTCAGGAAGTAATCAAGTAAAAAGTCAAAAAAGAAGATCAAAGAGTTGAAAAATGAGAGAAAGAACACACTGAATGGAGCAGAGTATTTTCCCTAGAGCAGGGCATGGCTCCCATGTGGATTCCTTATGACTTTCAACTATTTCTTTAGCTTAAACTCAAGCATTATGTGATAGCCCAAAAGAACAATGCAGTTTGTGATGTCACCTTTTCTTCCAGTATCCTCCTGCAATTGGTCATAAAGCCTTTATGATTACATTTCACAAACCCAATCCATACCCAAAGCTGCTAACAATAATACCTACTGAAAGTAAATGTCATTTTTATCCAAACTAACTTGACGTCAATGCAAATCCAACAAAATTATAGCCATTTCTAACAGAAGTTGAAAAGTCTATTATCAGAATATGAGATCAAATTAGTGGTTACCAGAGGGTAGGGGAAGTGGGGTGAATAAATGGGATAAAAGCTGTTAATCATCCAGTGACTATGGAAAGCTGTGTGGACAACCCTCAAACTACTGAAAATGGAACTACCATTTGCTCCAAAATCTCACTTCCAGGAATGTATCCAAAAGGCACCAAAACACTAATCCAAAAGGACACCTGTTCTGGGATGTTTATAGCAGCACTAAGTTACAATTGCAGAATATGGAAACAACTTAAATGCCCCAAACAGATGAATAGAGCAAAAGGTTGTTATTTACAGAATGGACTATCATTGCTCAATCAAAAAATGCAGACTTAATGCATTTTGGATAACATGGATGGAATTAGAAGGAATCATGCCTGCAGAAATAAGTCAAAAAGAAAGAAATACTGGATAATCTCACCTATATGTGGGATACAGGACAAACAAACACACAAAAGGACAAGAAAAAGTTAGAACTACAAACTAGCAGCAGAAATGAAGCAGAAGTCAAGTTAGGGGGTGGGATGGTGAAAATGGGAGAGGTATGAACACAAGCGATTAAGATGACAGTTGGTTCATGGGTGACAAGGTGGTGGGAAAACCTCTGGGTATACAACAACGTAAAAAAAATATATATATACATGTGCAATCAGTTAAATAAAAAGCTATTCATTATATAATGAAAGGTAGGTAGGACTTTCAGTGGTAAACTGATGCAGTTTATATAGATACTGATAAAAAATGATTCATACCTGAAATTTACATAATGTAAGTTTGTAATACACTGAACTTCAATAAAAATTAAAGAAAATAGAATTTACAAGTTGACTGTCAAATTTGTTTGGATCTCTGGAGGGTCTAGAGAAGACAAATCTAGGCAAATAATTTATATAAAGAAAATATTTTAAGAAAGAGAGAACTCAAACTTGCAGGTTTCTAGACTTACCATACACATATAGTAGGAAATATTGTGATATTGGCTTAAGAATAGATAAACAGATCAATAAATCAAAATAGCAATTGCTGAAATAAACCTACATTTACAGAGCTTTGATCTTTTACAAAAGTACCAGAATGATTCAGTGGGATTCTTTTCAGCAAATGGTGCTAGAACAATTGCATATACTTAAGGATATGAAATAAAACAAACTTCAATCTCTGTATCATACCAAACACAAAAATTAGTTTGATATATCATAGATATATTAGGGTTAAAACTGTAAGACTTATAAAAGATAATGCAGAAGAATATTTTTTATGACCTGGAGGATTAAACAAAGGTCTTTTATAGAGGGCTCATAAAACACAAACAAACAATAAAAGAAATAATTTTAAGGTAAGCTAGATTCTACACCATTACATCCATACAATTGTTTTTATATATATATATATATTTATTTTTATTGTATATAATTAATATTTATATTTAAATTCCAAATATATATTTTTAAAACAAGGTTATAATAAAATGATGAACAATCCATTTTAAGAGGGAGAAAATGCTTGAACAGAAACATCACAGAAGTGGATATGTAATGGTCTATAAGTAGATCAAAAGAAATTAAACCTTATTAGATACTGGGAAGATGTAAATTAAAATATTGGCAAGGATATGGACCACAAGCACTGTCACAGATTTCTGGTAAGATTAGAAAATGATATAGTCATTTTGGAAACTGTTCAGTGGTTCTACTTTGTTTTTCTTATGTTGAAAATAATCTAACTAGCCTTTAACCCTTTAATTCTACCAGGAAAATGAAAATACATAGTATCCTTAAACTTTTAAATGAAACTTGAAGCAACTTTATAATAATCATCAAAAATACTTGAAAATAACCCAAATGTCTACTAGCAACTGGAGAATGGATAGCAAAGTATGGTATATTCATACCATGAAATATTCAGCAATTATAAAAATATTACACATAACAGTTAGTTGCCTCTCAAAAGTATGTTGAGGAAAAAGGTGAGAATGGAAAGATCAGCATTATGTTTCCAAATATATGAAACTCTAAATATTCTGATGTTCAACAGAAATCAGACAATGGTTGCTTCTGGAAAAGGGAGTCAACTGGAAAAGGGCAGAAATAACTTCCTAGGGTGATGATAATATAGTAGTTCCATATAGAAGTTATGATTTTAGTTATATGTTGCTTAAATCTCATCATGCTACTGACTGTACATTTTACTACATGTAAATTCTAACTCAATTAAAAAGCTCATTGCATGCTAGGTACCAACCTCAGTATAATCTTACTTGATCCACTTAATACTCCCTCCCCACTGATAGAGATTACAAAACAGTAACAGAGGATTAGATATTTCCTTCATTTACGAATACCTAGTGAGTGCTTGTTCCTTGGTGCCTAGCATTGTATTTGACACTGCTTATATAGTGCAAATCAAACATATAGTGCCTTTCCCCTTCTGAACTTAAAAATAAGATGACAAATTAAAATACTTTTGAAGGCAAAAATGAGTTCCTAGAGAATAAAATTGAGAAAATTATTACAGTAGTTTGCTTTGAAAAGAGGGGGGTTTTAGGGATGGTGTCTCTAAGAAGATTACATTTGGACAGGTATAAGTTAAATGGGTTAACTTAAAGATTAACTATAGCAGAAAGAAGAATATGTGAGAAAGTTCAAAGGTGGAAAAAAGAGGAGTATCCAAGGAGAATCCTACAATTAATAAGATACTTGGTGAATGTCCTCACTAGCAATTATATCAGGACTAGGAGCATGAATCCCCTGACTTATGACTTATGACTACTTCCATAGTATTTCTATTGGGAGGCCAGCATGAATGAACACAGTGAAAGAAAGGAAAAACAATCAATATGAGGTGGCTTGGTGGGCAAAGTACTCAAGGAACAGGACAATTAGGAGACTGTGGACCATATAATGAGGTCTGGATTTCAGGCATAATAAAAGCCTCACTTAGTCTAAGGGCCATAGTAGATATGGGTCATGAACTGATTTATAACTCAGAGCACATGGATGTTGTATTCCTAGGCACCAAGGAACAAGCACTCACTAGTTATTGATGATTCAATAACTTGACAAATGGTTTGTAAGTGGCAAATATTAAAACCCTTCATTTAGAATAATTGATGCTTCCATAACATCTGAATTGTTGAGTCATCTGATAAATTGTCCAACCTCAATCAAATCTTCGGATGATTGTGGTTCTCACATATCTGGATTGGAGATTCATGAGAATTGCCAAGCCAGAATTTCCAAGCTCGACTGTTCCTAAAGTCCTGACTCATAGAAATTGAGAAAATTGTAGGTATTTCTTAAACCTCTAACACTGAGGTGATTTGACATGTAACAAATAATACAGATTATCTTTTTCATTTCTATAAAGGGTCTAAGAGTATAAAATAAACAGCGTAACTTTGTTTTGGAAGTTAGGTAAAAAGATTATAAGAAAGCGTCTAAACAAGTTCTTATTTCTAATAAGAAACAAAAGTAAGTATATGAGGGGAAAAAAAGTAAGTATACTTATAAAAGTATATAAAATCCAGAAAATCAGAAGTAATTTATATTTTGTGGAAGAAATATATCATGTAGTAGGAAAATTCACTTTAAAATACAAATAAATTTTCATTAACAATTTTGGAAAACACAGATGAGATTCATTCAAAAGCCTGTGTAGTTCTAATTGTATATGTAAGTGCTAATGTAGCATTTACCAGAGATTTGTTTATAAAAATACATACAAACTTTATGTATTGTATTTTTTTGAAATTTAACAAAGAACATATATACAGGACTCATCATGAATCCAATTTCCATTTATTAGTAAATTAAAATTTTAAAATATTTGCATCCCTACAATTATTTTATTTACAACTGAATTTTTGATTCAATCTGCTAGGAACCTAGGATAATTCTAAATATTTTAACTTATTTGCTTTGAATTTCAAACATGTTAAATTTCATAGATAAGACCTAGCTTCCACTGAATCATATGCCTTCATTTGTCAAAGCTCAATATTTAAAATTAACTGACTAGCATCACAAAAGAAAAAAGTAGGCTTTAATCTTCAAACATGGCTTTTCCTGGGAATTGGTATTTATGCTTTAGTTCTAAGGCTTGCTAAAGAAATGTTAATAATCGAATATACATAATAACACCACCACTTTTAGGAGAGAGTGAGAACCAGAGGCTAAGGTGTCAAAAAGGTTTCTGTCCTCAGGTGAATTTAGTGCAGAATTAGCTGCCAACCCTGCTTTCACTGTCAGATGTTTCCTTTCTGTCCGGCTGTCAAATGAGAGACTTTGTATACCAGGGGCTTTAACACTTATTGCTGTACTTTAAGAACTTCTCTTCCACAAAGAGGAGCTAAAAGCAGCTAATAAAAGCTGATCAGACAACAATGCATGTCTCTTTGTAGAAGAAAAGTTCTTAGGTTTACAATGCCCTGCTAGCATGAAAGCTATTTGATTCCCATTTTAATTTTTTATATACTGGTAACCAGTAGTCATATGTGAAGAAATTATTTTGCTCCAAAGAAGGAATTCAAAGTGATTTCATTTCATTTTATCCCTGTGGAAACTTTTCCAGAAAATGTCCCTGTTCCACTTCTGCAGGTTATATAGACACCTCAGAAGCAAGAGTTACTTTTACAGAAAGGAGCAGCCTAAAAAACGGGCTTGCCACACCTTGCCTCAAAGCGCTGTAGTTCTAGTAAATATAGGGTAGAAGTTTCTAGAACCATCAAGTGCTCAGCGTTGGCAAACAAGGGCCCCATGCCAAAACCAAACCCCAACAATTTCTTTATGTCTGTAGCTGCTTTTAGCTACAGCAGCAGAGGTCACGGGTTGTGACAGAGACTATGCGGTACACAAAGTTTAAAGCATTTACTACATGGCCATTTGCCAAATAAAGCTCGCTATCTCCTGAATTACATCTGAAATGCTTGTGAAAAGAGTTCTCTTGTACTCTCCACCTGGTTTTACTTTCACTCAGATAAATTTTGCCTTGGTGAAATGATCTTTAGTTCTAACCTAAATTACACTCTCTTTAGCCTGTATTTGTCCCCAGAGAGATATAGATACAAAATTAGTATAATGGGCCATTGAAAACTCTATTATAATCTTACATAAAGGGCCTTTCATTTGTGTGAAAATATCTGTCATTTAACATTATTCACTTTATGTGGTATTTATTCAGCATTTCAGTGTTTTATTCAGAATTGTGAATATAGCATTCAGATTTTTATAAATATTATCAGCTATAATTATACAGTATGGCTCTCCTGATGACATTAGCCAAACTTCTGACCAGTTAGTATTAGGTACTGAGAAGGGGGAAGTTGAAAAAAAAAAAAAAAAAAAAACATAGACTGAGAAATATGTAATTTCTCCAGAGTCTTAAGATTCTAGGGGAGAAAAACAGATCATTTTCAATCTTGGTAAGATGCTTGGTGAATCATTCAACTTTGGAATTTTCTTTCATTATCCCTAAATCAAGATAAAATCTGATTTAACTCAACTATCTCTCAACAAAGGAAGGTTTTAAATATTCTCTAAGTTTTTGTTTTTTTTTTTTCTGGTCTCTTTATAAAACAACAAAAAGAACAAAAACAAATTGACCTGGATTTCAATTATTGTAATGGGGCCTCCAGTGGTGAAAGAGCAATACTTCTGTCATATTATCACTTAATAAAGTATGAAATTATTGATTTCATACCATGTATAAATGCTAATGTTAGTGGTTCTAAAACACAGAAATAACCATCACCCTTGGAATCACAGTACACTGGGTAAAATTAATCAGTAAGTGAATACAGAAAATGTAATTGGGATTAACAAGAGATCATGTACCAATTGCTACTAAGCAGAAAAGAGTGTTAAAGGACTTTGCTAAGATGGTTTATATAAGCCAACTCCTAAAGGGTGTTAGGAGTTTGCCAGCCAAAGTAAACAGTACAAAGGTATAAAGGTATAGAGAGGCAAGGGTGGCTCTGGTGCATGTGGGATTACAAGAAAACACAGGGACAGGAGGTCACAGAAATAGGAGGACATGTAGCAAAAATAGGAGGACAAAAAGGCTTACAAAATGTTCTATCAGTTTGGGGAGAAACCTTTGCACAGGGGAGGACTATTTCTATCACATCTACCCAGAAGGAAAGCTCTTATTTCACACAAAGTCAGTGTATACACTAGTGGCAGCTATGAAAGTGGATGATGTTCTGAAAATGCAATTAATCTCATAAGCATTAAGGCCGATGTAAAATTTGAAACACAGAATAACAAAAGTGGATTTTTTTTCTTTTTCCTTTGGATTTAAGACAATTTCACAATTATAATGAACAGGGCAATACAATCAAGGGTTAAATGAGCAGACCAAAATTTTAATGTTATGTTAGCCCAACCAAGAATTGATGAAGGTCAGGTCTAAAATGGGGGTGGTGGGTATGGAGACGATGGGATGGTCAGACAAAGACTCTTTTTACATTGCTTAAAAGTGAGTTTTATTTAACTCCCTGATGATAAGTGAACAGCAGATAATCAGAATAGGCATTCTCCAAAGCAAATACCAACATGCAAACCTAAATCTTTTGAAATAAACTCTCACTCTTAAGGCTTGCTTAGTTTTACAGTTTAACCTAAACCATACCCTAAATGTCTAAATTGGCTTTTATGTTCCTCAAGGTTAGTTGACTTCAGATATTTCAGCCATTTTAAGTAAGTCCTTATCATTAAATCTTTCCACTTTTATCTTATTTGCTGGTTTCAAACTCATCCTTAATATTGATTTTTTTTTGGTCTTATTTTGAAGTTGACTTCAATAATGTGGTATTTGGCTCTTTCTGTAAAAACCTAGAAATGTATAATGAGGGGACAAGGAGGTTAAAATGGGATAAGAGAGCTTATTCCAGTTACATGCCTCCCACTTGGTGAACCCTATACCAATAGGAAAAAAAGAATCCTTCATTGTTGGGAGCCTTAAAAAAAATCAAGAAGCTAAGTAAATATTCGTTTCCTTGATTTTATAACAGTTTTCATGAGTACAGGAGAACCCTGGCAAAGCCAGAAAGATACTTCAAAATGAACTCAAAAGAACCACACATATGCCTATTATATTTAAATGCTTTCACAAATACAGCAAGTCAATAAATTATATTTAATAAATCTAAGTAGGAAGCATTAGCCATTAAGATCACACATCTTTGGAATGATAAATACACATTTGAGACATTATTGGCAGGATATCACTATGAGAATTCTATGAAAATCATGAATAAGCACATTTCTTTTGAAGGGTATGAACATTATCTTACATAAGTTATCAAGTCAGAGTGTTCATATTTGTTAGGCCTGAGAGTCTAAAATCCAGAGACAAAAAATCATCTTTAAAACAAATCATCAATCATAGCACAGGACAGGGAAATAACCTTTATCATTACTGTGGCTTAGAGTCTGTCTAGAGATAGGGGCCCTTATCTTTGTAAAATTAACTATAGCTATTAGGTTCCATGGATGCAATCCCAAATGATCAATTAAAATAAATTAACTTAGTTAGTCATTCAGTAAATATTTATTTATATTTTCTGTATTCAGGCTATATTTTGGCAGAGTTTAAAAATGAAAGTAGTGTAATCCCGCCTTCATAAAGAATAGTCTAGTTGGAAGGAGGTAACACAATATAAGGTAGTGTGTATTCTCTGGAAAAACCATGGAGTCCTAAAGCTGGAGAAATATTTCCTAAAGGGGGAGAGATTTGAGCAGTCTGGCAAACAGAGTGAAGAGTAACATTGCTCAAGGCTCAGGGTAGCATGGAAGAAGAAAGCACAGAATCATTTTGATGAACTATGAGCAATTTGTTTTTGTTTTTGTAGCAGATCTATGAAACAACAGCCAGCCAGCAATGCAGAATTAAAATAGAGAGATCAATACTGATCCTGATTAAGGCTTTTTTTTTTAAAGTTTAATTAGCCACAGAACTAATTCCCAATAATTTATTTCTGAACCCTGACATATTAATGAAAAAAAAATCAGTGAATAGCAACCTGCATACATGAATAAAGCATGTTTGACTGCTTGAGTCTGAGCAGAGTTTGACAATTACTTATGAATAAGATGAGACCAAAAAGGATGTTTACACAGAGAAATAGGGTGGTAAGATTTGAATTTTGCTCCATTGCCAGGATTATGAGGTAGAGTAGGTTTGATGATGCCAGAAGTGGTAGAATAATGAAGATAATTAACACCTAGTAGAGGTGAAACACTGGATTTGACAAAAATTTGAGGATAAACTATCATAGAGGAGGAGGATGTACTGAATGAGGATGATGTACTGAATGAGGAAGCAAAAGACTTCATGGAGTACTTGCAGGATTCTGAGATCACAAAAAAATGCATTAACATTAAATATAAAGTGTTAGAGTATGAAACAAGAATACAAATTATGAATTTAGGGGTAAGCAGAAAATTAGGCCCAAGAATATTTGAAGACCATGAGAGTTGCAGAATCAGATGTGCATCTGACAAAGATCATCACCACAGATTCTTGAGTCCTTACAACATACTGGGTTCAAGTTAGGGGTTTCATATGTATAATCTCATGTATTCTTGACAACACTAAGAGAGGAGATCCTAAGGAGAGGACAAGGTCTAAAGAGACTGAGTGTCATGTTCAAGATCATATGATGAAGAAGTGGCAGATGTAGCGTGCTCAAGTCTGTCTAGTTAAAAATGCCCCATAACTATCACCACCATGGAGATGAAAGCATTCAGAGAAGCATATAAAGCACTGGATCTTAAGAGGAGTGGCAGACTGTTTCAGGAGGTATCAGTTGGGATAGGATGAGTGGCTGAAAATACAGTCAGTATTGTTTCCCATATTGAACATATATGGACTCAGAAACCAGGCAGTAAGTAAATATGTGAAGAGTCTGCGTCTATAACAAAAGAAAATCATAGGAGAAATAGGTGAATTTCTGCTTCACTCATTTAAAGTTATTCAGATTTAAGATTTTATTTTTTAAACACTTCCAACAATATAAAACATTGCATGGTTCTTTACATGTGGACCATGGCATTCTAGTTTGATCCAATCTTACAGATTATCTTATATGAGCTACAGAATAAATACACGACACCTTATAAAGGGCAAAGAAGCCCAAGATGAAGGAAACTTTGTAGAGTAGGTGACTTCTAAGACATACTCTGCTCTTACAAGAAATTTTATGTTTTTTCTAAGACAAAATTGAATGACATCGCTTATCACATATGTTTGGTCCACGTGTAAAGGACAAGTTTTGAAGCCTTTCTAAATGGTGCTAATAAAATAGTTGCCATTCCCCAATGATCTGGGAAGCATACTTTGATATTTCAGTGGGCACTTTTACTAGGGTCTCTTAGGACTAAATTTAGAGTTTAATTTATCCTCTCAGATTTGATCATTATCTCAAAGTGGTTACATTTAAGATGCCTTCTTAGGGTATCTGTAAATTAGAAAACTTCTGTACTCTCAGTGTGATGCAATGTGCCAACTAATTTAATCGTTAATTCTAGGAGCTTCCCAGAAATATAGAGAATGGATGGTGAGCTGGGTCATACTCCAGGGGTGTAGATCTACCTACAATCAACACTTTAATTTTATGAAACTGAACCCAAGTGAGCAATCTCAATTAAGATGTTAGTGTGTGCTCAATCATGATGGTAGATGTATTAACATGTTTCTTTTAGTGAAAATAAAAGCACTGAACATATGTGAATTTGCTTATGTAAACACCTCTTATCTTGAATGAAATGTGTAAAAGATTTCATTAAGGCTGGGTGTGGTGGCTCACACCTGTAATCTCAGAACTGGGAGGCCAAGGTCAGGGATTGCTTGAGTTCGTGGTTTCAAGAGTACCTCAGGCAACATGGGGAGACCCAGTCTTTAAAAAATAGCTGGGTCTGGTGGTACATGCCTGTAATACCAGCTATCTGGGAAGTTGAGGCTAGAGATCACTTGAATTCATGGTACACTGGGCAACATAGTGAGACCTAGTGTAAAAAATTTTTTTTTTATTAAAATGTATTTCCTGTAGTTGATAGGGGAGTTTTATGCCCAAACATTCTTTGTCTAGATAGAATGATGCTGTCTGAAAGGCTCAGAGCCTGCTTCTCTAGCGTTACTGTGTTCATCTCAAATGAATGCTACATACAAGGTGTGGCCAAAGTATCTAAAGTGACAATGAGCTAAGAGCAGTGAGCTTTCATTATAACTGAATAGTGAGGTGGCAAGAAAAAACTATCTGTAAGCATTTTATGTTCCTTTGGTGACCACCATTAATCCAAAAGGAAAAATAGCACAAAAAATTTCTCAAGAGTTTCGCCAAATTTAACTTCCATCAGTTAAAAAGAATGTATGAAATCTTGAATATGATAAACCATACCAGCCTTTTAGAGAGAAGTATACATACATGTCTTTGTGATTAAGAAAACTATTCTCTGAATATGTTTCCAAAGTAGTCTTAGTGTTTGCAAAATAGTAGAACCAAAAATAGTTTATAGACTCAATAACAACAAAACACATTTGCATACACTAAGGAGAAAAAAAAACATTTGAGTGATACATAAATATTCTGGTTAAAAGTATGAATGCACCAAGAGATCAAAGGACACTAAAGCCTTATGAGAAAACTCAAAATATAATGAAGTGTGTTCTTAGTTAAGTTTTACAACTGAATTTTAGAAACTATAATAAATTGCATTTGATTTCTACTCTGCTGCCAGCAATTGTATTTTAAGTTTAAAGATGTAAATACATCACATTTTCAACTAAGAATTTTTTTCAGTTTGGTATATTCTGACTCAAAGAAGGCAGAGGCACCCAGTAGTGGGATAACAGAGTCAATTAGATTTCAACAAGCAATCCTGAGAAAGAGCCCAATATGACACTTCAAAACTATTCAAGACATCAACATCAAATAGCAGTTTTCACACAAACTAGAAATGATGACTCTGAGAGGCCATACCAAATAACTTGTTCACCAAGAAACTCTTAGTTATTTCATTTTTCTAAGCAGAGAATGTTAAAGCATCAATCAAAACTAACCATAGAAGCCAATGATAGGAATATGATCAATTATAGCATATCCACCCCGAGCAACAAAGGTAACCTACACATATCGAAACAAAATTCTGTAGCCACTGATCAATATTTTACCTTTAAAAAATACTTCCCTAGATTTTATACAGATCATGAGTTAAAACAAATGTTACATTTTTCAGAAATCATTAAACCCTAGTAAAATTGGTATGGTTTTCAAATACTATTTCACACATAAAATGAAGTAAGCTAATTTACGTCAACTCAACACATAAACCATTATAAAATATATGACTATTTGCTCAAGAAACTTGATATTGTTGAAAATGATTAATGATAAAATTCCAATATTTTATTTTTTCTCTGCTAGTCATGCTATAGTCAATTCAGATCACCTACTCAGAGCTAGTACAACTATACAGCATAAAAAAAAAGCAATGATTTCACCACTCTCCACTGCATTAGCAACCGTAGCAGCAAAAATCAGTATAGTTTATTTGGAACAGAACCACTATGGCTGCAAACTACTTGGAATGTATTTTGTAGTTAAATACCTGGGGAGAAACAAAACCACATTACACTTTTTTCCTATGTAACTGAGCCCATACCAGTCATTTCATAATCAATGCTGAAAATTAGAATAAGATGTCTTATTTTGCCTTTGATATTCATAATACTTGCTGATATCCTTGATAAAAAAGGGCACTGAAAAACTGGAAGAATTTCTTGAGACTTAGTTACTAAATATTACTACCAAATAGCTCTATAGTCATATCATAGTCACTGACTATAGAGCCCATGCAGCCCATCTGAAGTGAGAATTACTGCTAAGTATAGAACACATTCCAGATTCTGAAGACATAATAAATATTGGAAACTATTGTATAAAATTTTTAAATAAGTATATTTTAAAATTGCAATTAGATATATTAAATATAGCAGTAAATTTAATTTCATTTTGTTTTATTGTGTTAAAATATCACCATTGCATATATGGCCTGCATGTGTAGCTTACACGATTTTCTACTGGACAGCAATGACTGAAGCTATTTTCTAATGGACAGCAAAAATCACCAAAACATGTAGGAAACTTGTGGGAAGTTCTACTGGCCTACCAATTTGCCCAAAACTTGTAAAAACTTGGTCATACAGCATGAAATAGTTGTAAAGTTGCTTTTCCACTGAAGATAATTTGATTTTCTGTATTCTAGCTAGAGACATCTCAACAGTGTGTTGAGGGTAAAACAGGACAAGCAGGGAGGCTATGGTGGAAAAACCTGAACTATGAGCTCATTAACTCTTGCTGTTTTTTTTTTTTTTTTTTTTTTTTATTTCCATACCGGTGAAATAATTCTTACTTCAAAAGGAAGCTCTCCTTGTCTTCCGAGACTTTCAATAATTATTTACAATTCTTTAACAACTAAATGAGTATTTCTAAGACATATGAAGTCCTACTCAAGTGAACAGTCAAAAAGGAGGGTGGGTTGAGCAACTGTAATAATTCCATAGAATTGACAGTCCCCTCTTCTCTTCATCTCTCTAATTTCCTTGTCAGTTTGAAACAGGGTATACCCTCATTACTTCCTTTGCTGGTTATTCTGTGGATTTCTTTTTATTTTCCCAATTCCAATTAGCATATTTATCATCTTTCATTTTCCTTGTACCTTTATCTTTCCCCATGTATTTTTTCTAAAATTTATGTACATGATAATATTATGGGCCTGAAATATATTTGAAGATATTTTGTATTCTTTCATCTTCATTAAGGAAAAAAGACATAGGGAGGAAAATGAAAACCAATACATGAATGTACATTTTACTTATACAAGGACCCTGTAGAAGGTTCCTCTCCCTCCCTCCAACCCTTATGAGTTCAAGGGCCATCCCCTTGAACAAAGCAAGGAGAAATGGTTCAAGGAGAAAGTTTCATCAGGATCACCTAAACAGTTTCTTAGCCCCTACCAGAACCAAAATCAGAGATTTTGGGTAGGAATCAATGGTCTTAGAGTATGTAAGCAAAAATAAAGAATATCTATAATCCTTGATACTTATAGATGGCCTACATAGATCTATCAAATGCAACTACTAAAAGGTGCATTTGATTTTTTTTAAATGACAATGTGGGGAAAAAGCTTAATTATTTAATGGTTTTATCACATGGGGAAAAAAAAGTTGAGAAAAGAATAAGCCCAAATTGATTAGCCAATGCTATTAAAACTATTTAATAGAAATACTTTGAAGACAGAATAAGTTAATTTAAGATTGCTATTAAGGGTTTTTTAGAATACATTTCAGAGTAGTTTGGTAAAGAGCTCATAATCATTTCCAGGTTAAATACAGTGATTTCAACTTGAGTTAGGTCATATAAAGAGGACCTATGTTCCTACTTTCTGCTGAAAGTGCCTGTGCAGTTAAGGAATTCCAAATTGGTTAAATATCAAGATACTTTTTGGTTAAGTAAAATTTCTGAAGGCATAAATTTAGGAGCTAGATTAACCTAATATCCCCTTACATGCTTGCTTATGAATAGTTTTCAAGTGCATTTTCAAGAGCAATGTTAGATTTGTAGATAACTTATGCTGGAGTTTAGGAATCAGTATGTTATGTTAATAAATTAGATCAAACCAGCAATCTAGTTACAATTAGGACAATGACTTAATTTGTGCTCTTGATATTCCAAGACTTTGAACTCATAGAACTTTGATATTGGGTATAAGAAACACATATTTTTAGTATTATAAATAGATTCTTAATCTCCAAAAATTAAGGGAAAAAATAAGGAAAATTAAGGGAACTTTTCATAATAAAATGAGCTGTTTGTCCTATTTTATTGTACCCTGTGGTAAGTCAATAAGTGACACTAACAAAAAGACACACTTGTACTTGTGTATTTGAGGCTATTCAATTTGTATTAAAACATGGAATCACTTTCCACAGTGGCCAAGGGCTTTTTTTGTGCAGTGTTAAGATGGGAATGCCATTGGAAGGTAAAATCTGTCAAAGTTGTTTGGTCTGGAATAGGTTATACTTTTGTTTAGAAACCAATAAAATAATTGTTTTTAAAATGATTTGTCAGAATCAAATCATTATTGGCTAGACTGCCAAAAACCACCTTTATTAAAACCATAAAGAGACACAAGAATAAAAAATTATATCATACCTTATTATGTGTCTGAGTCTGTCCAACCAGGATGAGGATATTGGATGAGATAATAGATAGGCAGAAGTTAATCAAAATTATGGACCTCTCAGAGCGTATGTACCTAAATAGAGAAGAAAATCCAACTTTAAAACTCAACAGAAAAAAGAATTATATATTATGCAAATTGCTAAAATTCACCCAGAAGAGGCTAAAAAGATCTTTGTAAGAGAAACATATGTAATATTTTTAAATACGGCTATTAGATAAATAATCTTGATGTGGGATAGCATATCTAAGATTCCTTTAGAATTTTTCTTTGGGCATTCATGTGGACAACGTGGTATCTCTAATCTAAATTGCCCATCTGGTATCAGCTTAAATTTTTTCTCTAGTAGAAAAATATGCCAATTAGTATAATTGCTTTTATGTGTGTGTATATATGTTTAATTCTGTCACATAAGTCAATGAATAGACTCTCAGAACACAAATGAGAAGCCCCATCAATGCTGGAGCATCCCCTTGTTTTCTAGGTTGATGTCATTTTCATGAAAACACGAACACTTTCATGTTTATTTCACCCACTTCGATTTAACAGACTGTTACTCTTAATTTCCTTTTCCTGAATAATTGTTTTCAAAACCTAAAACTGTCTCTAAAAATAATCCAATGCGTAGATGTTAATTCACCATTGCACTAGAAAATGACTTGGCATCTACCATATTTTACCTTTATGAAATGTTTATACACAGTCTGTTACATAATTTTAAGTGCATCAAGAATGCATGCCATGGAGAAAACTTTTCACAATCAAATGAGCTGTTTGTCCTAATTTATTGTACCCTGTGGTAAGTCAATGAGTGACACTAACAAAAAGACACACTTGTACTTGTGTATTTGAGGCTATTCAATTTGTATTAAAACATGGAATCACTTTCCACAGTGGCCAAGGGCTTTTTTTGTGCAGTGTTAAGATGGGAATGCCATTGGAAGGTAAAATCTGTCAAAGTTCTTTTGACTTTGTTTCCTTAAAGACTATTTAGGCAAAATGTCCACACTGCATTATATATTTCAGAAGGGAAAACAAGTTAAAAGCACATGTAATGCATTTAAAGAGCAATTTTAATATAAAGAAATGTCTTTCTTTCATAAAATAAATCTGCACAGCACAAACTAAGTCGATTCTCAGTACAAAATGACTGAACAAGTTGTATAACATTGTCCCTCCATTATATCTAAAAATATAACAAACCATACTTGGGGACATTGAAGACAAACATTAGCTTTTACTTTTCTTAAGGTGGGAGAGAGACCAAAAATTGGAGAGGTGCACGAATTTGACTATGTATGATGATAATGGCTTCCATAATACCACAAAGACAGAGGTGACAATTTTAAATGAGTTTCAGTGATATTATTTGCTCTGTAAGTAGGAAAATCCAGACTCAACCTGACTTCACTGAAGAGTTTTTAGTTTTTTCCAATTTTATTAATATTGAATCACAATGTCGTATTAAAATTGTTATAAAATGCCTCAGTTTTTAACTTTCTAAACATGTCAAATGTTTTAAACAAAATAAGTGAATATTTCCTTTCAACACATCAACTGAAAGAACAAATTCAGAGTCTCTTTGATACATCCAGAGTACCCTATAGAACATACCTGCATAGACCATAACTTAGTACATTAGCATTTTGATAAATATTTATAATTAACTGCATGGTTGCCAATAAATTTCCAAATAGTACATTATATGTAAAGTAATTCTAATGTTCTGACAGTTTGAAAATCATTTGGAAATAGAATTTGAAACTTTTAATTGGAGGGAAGAAAGCAGTTGGTCCCTAACATAATTATTACCTAACAGTAATGTCACACAGTAAGTGGATTGTTTACAAAATGCACCGAATTCATTACACTTCAAGTTTCACTTAACATGACTTCTAAAACTTCTATCAAACTATTAATATTACTTTAACACTTCCATTTATAGACAATAAGTTGATGGCCACTAAGTCTCCCAAATCCAAACGAAATTCTCTTCGTGCTTTCTTCTACACTTCTCAGTTTCATGTGATAAATAAATTATTTTAGGTAATTCCTAAGAAAAATATTGTAGTATTTGGTTATCCTGGATTAAGGGAAACTTTACTATGAACTTGTATTTCTTTGACAGTGTCTATATTTATTCCATTCTTACTGGCGGTGAAGGTGGGATTGGTATATAAACCCTAAGTGCTGAGAAATGAAACTTAGTTCCAAATGTTTCGATGAGATGAACTACCATATTATTCAAGTGACTGCTATTTTAGCCCTTAAGCACAGTCTCATTTTCTGGGAAGTGTCAGTAAGGTAATTGTGGTAAATAAAGCTTTTACTTATATTATTATTTTTTGGTTTTATTTATCTTCTTCCCTGCCTCTGTACATCTTACTCTTAGATTACCAGGAGAATATCTGCTTGATTGAGTCCTAAACTCCAGATTCCTTATCCACACCAACACTAACCATTTCTTCATTTCATGGGATTGGCCATACTTGATCAGATTGTGACACTTGGTCAATGCTTCACACTAACAGATAACTCCTTTAGAAAAGACAGAACCTCTTTGTGCTTAGATCAATACACAACAAGTATATAAATATTTTTAATGAAGTACAAAATTTTGAATATCTGACAATTTTTACATACTGGATAATTAATTCCAGCTTTCAAAAGAGTGATAAAATAAAACAGAACAATAATTTTTGAAAAGGTGTTACACCAATTGAGCTTTTCTTTTTAAATTTTAACTCTTAACTGAGTTATTGTTTATCTTAAATAAAGGATGGTTAAAACACAAGGACTAATTTTGGAACTTTAAATTACAAACATTCAGGGAAAAATAGGTACCTATCTAGTCCATTTAGTAGTATAGCAATTGTTTTTAAAATAGGTGTTAGTAGTCAAAATGGATATGAAAGTGCCTAACAGGTAAATTTTTTAAAATCCACTAAGAAGTTTAGTAGTATGGATACGCACTATTTAAGAGCATGTGAGTAAACCTAACAAACCTCACAGAGTTGACCCTAATTAATAGAAAAAGAACAAATCTAACAAAATGCTAAATTTCCATTTAACATTGGATACTTCAAATATTTTATTTAAATATTTTTTTAATCTCAGTACTGTTTTTGAAATTTTCTGACTTATTTTCATCAATTTGTCAAAAACTCTCTAATTGGAAACATTTAACCAAGAAAAATTTTTTTAAGCATGTGATATTTTTTAGCATATTACAAGTCTAGAAGATTTTACTCATCTAAAACATACAAAAAGCATGTATTTAAAATAACAATTTAGAGACCATACTTCTATAACATAGAAAGCAATGTGACTGTATTAAATCCCAAACTCAGTGAGTGGGATAAATTAAGACCATAGACTGAACTTGTGAAAAAAGAGTACTATGTTTGTGGGTAAGCAACTTGTTGAAGACGATCCTCAGTTGAATTGGGATGAAAAGTGCGTACCCTTTATTTTCTCATCACAGGCAGATACAGGCAAGAAAATTAGGTAAACTCATTATTAGTATTTATTATAGTTCAATCACAGCAATTTTAACTTATAAAAATATAAGTTCCAATAAATGAATAAGACAGGATACATATAATAGATATCGTATTGCTGACTGGACTCTGAGTAACAGAGCATGTCATTTCAAGTGTATTTCAAGTGTATCCATGGATCACATACCTCCATAGTGCTGCATAGACAACTGCTAGGGTGATCAAGGCCAAACAAGAAAGGCCACTGCCTACTATTAGGGTAACTGAAGGTGTGCCAGAGGATTCCATGATCTGTACATTAAAAAAGAAAAAAAAAAGAGACATCTTTTTAAATTAAAGATAACTTCTAAATTCAGCAAAATTATGTTAACACCCAAAACAGCCAATATAGTTGTTATAGTTACCAGATAATTACCCAGTAACCACTCTGTTCACATATTCTCAACCTCTAAAAATGACTAATTCTACCTCCTCCCTTCTCTCCCACTGTGAAGTAATAAAGACCTTCAAGTTTTAAATGCTTGATAATAGCAAAATTATGACATTTTAGAAACTTAAGACTTTCTGAAATAACTGAAACAATAACTATAACATTCAAATAAAAACTTCTCCAGCTTAATATTAAAGTAGAATTCATTTTTCTTCAACTAACAGTTCAGTTTTCTAACAGTGCACCTTTTGGTATAATTTACTTTGATTCCCCTTTCACAAGTGATTGTATTACTCAGCTATGGGATCTAGACATTGACATTTTTTCAAACTTTCTGACTTTTGACAACTTTGCTCTAAGTATGCTCTCATTTAATTTTACTTGCTTGGTCCATAAAAGTATACAAAATTCCAAATGCAAGACCTTAAGTATACTTTGTAACTTTTTCTAGGAACTAAGTAAGTGGAGATAATCTTCAGAATACCAGGGTCAGTTCCTAAATACATGACCTTGACAAATAATCATATATTTCATAACATAGAAATTACAAGCAATCAGTTATTTGATGTATCTCATTCCTTAGAAACTAACATGATACTAATGAAATCTGTTGTTTTTCATATTTTAATATTGAAAGTTTGAGGAAATACACTTTAAGATCGAGTGTTCCAAAATCTTAAATATGCACATTAAACAATATTGAATAATTTTTCTATCAAAATAAGTAAGAAGAGTGATGCATATTTAGGCCAAATTTAGAAGTCACATCTATCTAAATTATTTTTCAGTATTTCACTTTATGAAATATTTTTTCAAAATGTTTGATGGGCATATTGTTCTTGCAGTCAGTTTATACAGGTCTCTATTTCAGGAACTAGTTTTAAAAACCTACATACTTTTAAGATGATTTAACAGATTTTGACAGTCCAAGCTCATCATGAAAACTTCATGTGATTTTAAAAAAATTATCCAAGGACACCCCCAAAAATCCTGTACTGAAAATACCCAATGCAGATATGCAATATGTTTGGCTATAGTGTCTGGGGTCTTCATCCTATTACCAACAGTATCTTCATAAATTCCTTAGAAAAGCTTTCCAATTATAAAATAAAGGTTAAGTTGGCAATTATTTTCATTTGAAAGTTTGCAGTATATTTGTAATATGATTGGAGTAATTCCTCAAAACTATACTGCAGAAATTTCAAGTTAAAAGACATGAAATTGAGTAGAATTTAGTTATAGCATTCCAACTAGCATTCATTTCAACAAACTACTGTAGCTAACGAGGAGACGAACCCAATTTTGCCACCCTGCAACATTTTCCATTTCCCCATTTAAAATGCAGTTCCCTGGAGAAACACTCGCCACATTGTCCCTGCCTTTGCATTAAAGCCTTGTTTTCCCTTTGTTACTTACTATTTCTCTAGGTTGCTGAGCCAAAATGGCGAAGGTAGAGAGACGATCACATAAGCATTTCGTATGGGATGCATCGGTAAGCACAGTTTTACATCCCTGGGTGGACCACGTTCCCAAAGACTCGTTCCTGCAAAGGGAGGGGAGGGGGGAAAGCGCGATAAATACGCCTGATGGCCAAATCCGTAAAGAAGAAAATGCAGTTTAATTGAGAGAATCATCTACTGTAATTCCCGTACAAGAGAAAAAAATCTACTTGTTGTTGAACAGGACGCAATTTAGATGCATCTCCAGTAATGCAAAGCGAGAGTGTTTGGAAAAAGCAAGCAGGCGGCGGTGCGGCGTGCAGAGAGCTGTCCAGCGCCGGAGGTGCTGAAACCCGGACTAGCTCTGTCCAACCCTCTGCGAGGAACAGCAGCGGTGGTGGCAGCAGCACGAGCAGCCACCAGAGCTTTGGCAGCCACTTCCTATGCTCATCGGATCATTTCAAACACTCGGGGTGTAAAGAGGCTTTTTATATTTTCAGATCAGCTCTCATTCCCATCCCGTATTTTTGGATAGTGAATTCTGGCTTTTAAAATGCGATTTCTCTGAGAAGCCTGACTAAAAGGTTACATAGCTTGGGTAGGGTGATAGGATCTTCTCCGCTGCTGGTTAGGGATTTTTCCTCCCTTTAGAATTAGCTGCTGTGAAAATTTCACCCTGGAAACGGGAAGCAGAAGCAGCAGCGGCATCAGCTGGTTCTGATTCTCACTGCCTTTGCTTGGTATCCAGGGGAGGGGTGGGTTTCAGACATAAGCTTCCCACTGCACACTTCTGTCAGCCCAGTGTACCTCCAAAGCCCTTGCCATTTCTTCACCTCACCTACCCTCTTTGCCACGATGTATAGGCACTAAGCTACCCCCAAGTGTGTTAGATCATTTAGAGGAGTAACTCCACCCCAAAGTCCGGTATGAGGGAAAGAAGACTGCTAGTTTCAATTTTCTTTTTGTTGTAGCTATTCAAAATTCTAAAGCCTATGTTTTATTTCCCACCCCAGAAGAACAATAAAAATGGTATCAGCCTATGTCTCCTTAGTGGGTGGGAGGGTTAAGAGGAAGGAGGGGAACCCTTCCATCCCCCAATTGAACTAATATACAGGAAGAGGAAGAAAAGAGGGGGAGAGCAAGAGTTCAACCAATCAACTTTATTATCATTACACGTGTTATATACTGAATGCACCAATTGTCACCTCCCCTTCCCCAGGCATGGAAACTCTTGAACTAGGAAACCTATGCATGTGTGTATGTTCAAATTTCAAACCAAGTTACTATCTGTATTATGACTCTAAAATTGGAATAAGGTAACACATGACTTAATGTTAATTTTGATTATGGTACTTTTGATTCCAACTCCTTCATATTTGAATGCCTAAAGCTACTGGGTTAAAAGTGTAGAAAGTCTATTTCTAAGAGATTTCACTGAAAGAGGATTTTCTGTGACAGTTGTACTTCCAAGTTGAGCTACAGGATATAATTCACATTATCCCATTTTGGTATTTTCCAGCAATACATTTTTAATATTAATTATCTTGTATTATTAATATTTATGACTCAAGGTGCAGTTAATTACAACTCCTTTTAAAAAGGAGCACACCATATTTGGTGTGAGCAACATAAAAAATCATAATTTATACATAAATTCACTCAAATACCTCTGAGAATTAGTCAATTCAAAATTTAATAGATCTGTTTTTTCTCATGATGTTATACAGTAATACTGATTTGATTTTTAAAACAGTTATTTATCTTTAACTACAACAGTATTGAATTTTGATTTTCCCTAATCATATCATAGCAGCACTTCAATTTACTTCATTAGCTGATTGTCTATCTTATTGTGACAAAAAGTTAAGGCGAAATGAAAAACATTTATCTCATGCAAGTAAAGTTAAAAAATACTTAAAAGAATCTGACATGTTTTAAAACAAGATGCTGTGTTGTTCATCCTAGATCACCAATTACTTTAATGCAATTATTTGTACTTATATTTTTCACATACGGTCACCACCATTAACCAATTCATGTCTTAAGGAAAAGACTTTTGCTGTAAATAAAATCTCATAACATTATTTGTATTTATTTATTCAAGAAAATGTCAGCATTACTAAACTTTGGTTATCAAATATAAAGTGTACATTCAATACAATATTGCTGCACTCTTAAAACAACGTAAACTTTATGTGACATAAAAAAGGAGGTCAATTAACCTTACTTTGTATATATAATGATTGCATTGCTGATGTGGCCCAAACCTAGGCAACATTGGTAAAATTGGCCTCTGTGGTTTACCTTTATTCCACTCCAAGCATGAAATGATTCTAATGTTTCTAATTCTAATGTTTCTAAATCCAGATCCCTTTCATGGTTTTCTTCCTAAGTCAATAGAAGTCGTTATGTTTATCTTTCTTTGGGATTATTATTTCCTTGCTGATTTTATCTAATTATAACAGACAATAATATGAGTGATTGACTATAGATTAATAATTCATTTTAAGATAATATATAAAACAAAATGATGTATCTAACAGAACACCAGAAATTTGGAGCATATGAGTAGAAAATAACAAAAAGTGGAGATGGAAATAAGGGCTACCAAGCTCTGCATTTGATTACTACCAAGAATGAATGGTGTTAAGCTGTTCTGATGCTAAATTTTATATTACTTAATTATTTATTAATGTTTAAAGCCATGTAAACTCTCATAAATTATTTTTTAAATCACTAGCATACATGTTATTATTAAACATAGATAGCACATACAACTTGTATTTTCAAACATTTCACAGCTATTCCTACTGTACGAAATTCTTTGAAAGCATGCTGCACATGTCTGATTGATTTCAGGGAGGCCTTGTAAAGCAAAGTGATATGTGGTAAAGCTAATGTGAATCAAAGTTGCTTCCCCAGTCTGCAGAGAGCAAGATTTTTAAACATGTGGACTATTCTAGCAATCACATTATTCTTTCAACATCCTGGTGTGCCATGCTATGAATAATAATATATTTGTGAATTATTCTTAGTTGAAGACTAAGATGTCAACAAGAGGGCAAAATAACAAACTATGTATGAACACAAAGGATATAATAAGAATAGTAGACTGACAATGTCAGAAGCAAACAAAATGATATACAAATATACATTATACCAAAAAGCACATATTTCTTTTTCATAGTGTCTATTATGGGCATTAAATTTTTTTTCACATGGTTTTCAAAAATAACTAGGTATGCAGAAATTCCATACAACCAGTACATTCTTTGTTGGTTACACCTACATTCACCCATGATAGCTGTTAGCTGTCATCTGCACCTCTTCTCCTTCCTATTATTAGACTGGCTAAAAGAAGGAAAGTGTATGCCTGTCCCAAGTATTCAAAAGTACATACCCACATGCATGAAATTCTGTGGAAATAAAAGACACAAAATCTATTTCTCCCAGCTTTGTAGCTGGGGCCTTTCTACAGTTTCTGAAGAAAATAGTTTCTTTCTGGATCTGAATATTTCAGTGGGTTCTTGATTTCACAGCAACTTTAAATAGCTTGCAACTGCAGTCTCTAGTATTTCAGATTCAAAAAAAAATCTTTTTACTCCAATGAAATGTTATTCAGTACAGACTTATAACAAAAGCATTAACACATTTCAAACTCTTTCAGAAAGTCGAACTTTCATGTTTTGAGATAGTAATACAATTAATACAATTGCTTAAAGTAATCTTTTATAAAATGTCCATTGTGCTTCATAATAGTGTCTATGTTATATGTTTAGGAGGCTTAATATCTCTTAGGATAGGGATAGAGTCCATTTATTCAAAATCAAAACAATCATGCTTTTTTTTAAATTTACATGATTTCTGATTATACTGTCCTTAGAATATGGACTGAAAGCAATTGTTTCCCAATCATAAGTAGTTAATTTCTACAAAGTAGTCTAAATCTATGCTATTTTTAATTCACATGTTCTATCCACATTAAATATACTCAATATATCATATATGATTTGTATATATGTACACATGTATGACTCTGTAGAATGTACTCTCATAAGACAGTCTTCAAGCAGAAGCAGTCATTGAGGGTAATATTTACTTTTCAGGGCACTTCAAACACTGAGGATTTGTTATCTTTGGCAACTATTACTCTGCTCTGTCAAAACACAATGAGTCATAGAATTCAAAAGTTTTGCTAACCTTAGTATCATATAGTTCATCAGTTTTCAACATTTGCTGTATATAAAAATTATATGGAGTTCTTTAAAAATTAAACCTTGGGTGATATTTAGTCATTATTGTTTCCCTAATACTCTGCAGACAATTCTATTATGCCCTCAGAGTTTAAACCCACTGATTTATCCTGACCACTTATTTTTATATATGAGGGATGTGACAAGTAGTGTATCTAGGGAAATTGTTCTAAGTCATGGAGAGAGAAGCAAAGATGGGCTTCACATTTCTACTAGAGATTCTTTTAATGCTAAATTTTAATGTAAATCTGTTTTAAAACAAAATGTAATGAACTGCTGTATGAAGTTACAGAAATATCTGAATACTAGGCCTAATTACACTCACAAATATGGAACACTAATGACAGTGTTAATAACATAGCTTATCAATGGATGAGTCAGGTTAAAGAATAGATTGTTACGATTCATCCTGTTTTAAGTGATATATGATATATTCAAAAATTATTGATTCTTTAACAATATTTCATTATAGAAAGTATTTATCATCTCCATATTGGGATCATTTACTGTCTATAGTGTTACAAAATTTTAAATGCTACTTCATATGCATGGTCATGGGTAAAAGTTGTAAGTTTCTTTTTTTCCTTTTTCCTTATTATCCTCTATGCTAATGTCTCCTTCACACTTCATATCATAATATCAGATTTTCAGTTTTCTATTTAGAAATGAACTGGTTCCAGGAATACTCCACACTTAGGTCATCTATACACTGTACCTGTTAGAGCTTTGAATCCAGACTATATTAGTTGATAAATTTCCTTCACTTTGTATATAAAATGAAAATATTCTATTTCACAATTCAATACTAGTACTTTTGAGAATTGTATCTCTCTTGACTTTGAATATCTGGCATGCTGTTTTTCATTTAGTAGGAACTTGATAAATTTTTAAACCTAATTTTATAATTATTTACATTTCAAGGGGTGATTTTGGACTGCCAGGTTCAAACAGTATCAACTCTAATTTATTTTCTATTCTTCAGCATACAGTATATAGTAAAAGATGCCATCTATAAAGTTTCAATGGGTTATACATTAATAGGCTCATTTATTTGCTTTTGGTTTTTAAACATCATTTGATGATGAATTCTGAAGGACTCAACATCCTATAATGATATGTACAATCCAGCAGTGAGACCTACATTTTCACTAATCAGTCAATAAGTTTTTAGTAAATACATTTCAAGTGACAGATAAAATACTAGACACACATAGAAGAAAAATGAACAATTTCTTTCTTAGAGAAACTGGCAATCTGGTTGAGAAGGCTGTATGTTTTCTACCTTATCAGTTCTACAAATTATTCAGAAAATGATGTGAGTCCTACTCTGTTATTCCAAGGCAGCCACCATTATTCTCATATAGACAAATCTTCTTGTATTTCTTGTTTCCATGCATACTACCATCTTTCAAGTTCAATTTCATCAGCAGCCAGAAAGATTCTGTTGATAGAAATATCATCTCTACTCCAAACTACCAACTTCTGTTTTTCAATTGCACTTGCCCTGACTGTGGTCTAGAAGAACTATACAATCTGGTCTGTCATGGTATTTGTACTTTCCCATCTCCTGACACATTTGCCTTTACCCATCATTTCCAACTACACTGCAATCCTTACTGTCTCACCTTTACCAAGAATGTACTCCTCAAAGACATTCACCTTGATTATTCCCCCATGATGCATGCTTCTTTTCTTATATAATCCTGCGAGATGTCAGTAACTATGCCATTTAAGTTAGTAACTCCCCACTTGTGAGTTAAAAGTGAGATTGCATTCTATATACATTTTCTCCTCCAGAGGTAGAAATCATTTCCTCTTTTGAAGTTTGGTAATCCATGTGACCTGATTAGATTACAAGAATATAGTTGAAATAATTTTTAACTTCTGAGCCTAGAAAGTGGTCTTAGTTTCCACTTTTGTCATCTTAAAATTCTGCTCTAACCTAACGTTGTCTAGGCTGGCCTCACTGGGGATGAGTGATGTGCATCAACAACCAGATACTAGACTACCTAGCCTGGGTTGAACTGCAAGATGATTATAGCTTCATGAATGACACCAAATAAGACCAGCAAAAAAAGAATCAACCAGCAGAATTCAAGCATATAGCTGAACTATAGTTATTACAAGCAAATAAAAGGACTGTTTACTTATTCCCTAAGCGCCAACTGATTTTTTTCTATAATAGTTGAAACTCCAATAATTACATATGTCTTTTATCCTTACTCTTATAGGTTGTGTCCAAATCACTTTTCAGATATATATGCATTTTTAATTAATGTTTTACTCATCTTTGCTTACTAGAATGTAAGCATCAAAAGGACAAGAATATTTCTACGGACACTTCAGTATTTCTAGATCCCCAAACATTAGTGACACACTTGCAATAGATTTTGAACTTATATATCTGGATTATTATACCATCAATTCATTAGTTTATTTAACAAATATCTAGTCAGCATCTAACAAGATAAAGACATTGTGTCAGATTATTTTGGAAATGTTGAGTTCTACTTTGCCTTCTGAAGTTGGAGCTCTTCAATGAAAGTTAGCTGCCTTGTAGTGCAGTACCACTGACTCTACAGATTAAAGGTGAAGAACATCTTACTCTTTGGGTCATTGATAACTAGTTTAATGACTGATAGCATCAATTTTATTACCAATAGTTTATTGTTTTTAAATTGTACAAGGGCACTTAGCATATATTTAAATGCACAGTGCAGTGTGTTGACTATAGTAATATCATAAAGTAGATTTCTAGAATTTATTCATCTTGCACAAATGAATCTCTATACCTATTGAAACGAAACTCCCTATTACCCCATACCCCCAAATCCTGACATTCACCATTCTAAATGTTGTGAAATTAAAAGCAAAAACATTTAATTGGGCTCCATCAAACATAGGGCTTATGCAAGCAATGAAAACAATTATCAGAGTAAAATGATAACATGGAATGGGAGAAAATAGTTTCAAACCAAATAGTTGATAAAGGGTTAAAATCATGTGTGTCTATGTGTGTGTGTCTCCTAAGGCTACATACCCCTATCCCTCAAAAAAAAAATATCTGATTAAAAGAAAAAAAAAAGGATACAAGATGTTATGACTTCCCTACTGTAATCTAGCTGGTAAAATGCTACACAGGAATTGAGCCTAAGTCTGGATGGCTTCAAAGTAGAATTTCCTGTGCCTGCATGAGGGATACATATACTGAGAGGACAGAGAGTTAGGAACATCTGGGAGAGCACTAAGGAAGGACATTGATTTGGAAATATAAACCTCACAGGAAAGTAAGTTAGAAGAATTTCTTGGAAGAGCTGTTATTCAAATACCAAATGTTTTAGGTAAAAAAGGAGTAGTAGCTTGGATATGTTCTTGAGAACACAGAGGAGGACATGAAGAAATTTTGAGAGAATAATATTAGAGAGCTCAGTGAAACTGTTTCTAGAAGTTAAAAATGAAACTTTGTGATAAAGACTGTAGCAGCAGAAGAAAAAAGACAGCATGTAAGTCAGAGATTGGAGAAAAATAGAATTTTATCAATTACAATTTTATTTCAAAATGAGAATGAATCTCCTAACACCTTCCAATCCTAAAAGTCCAAATAAGAGAGATTATGATAAACTTAGAAATGAGATAAAAGTTCCATAATTTGATTTAGAGTATTAATGGCATTAATATTATAAAATAGAGGCGAAAATCCACTAACATTCCATTTGGAAAAGTATTGTTCCTTTGAAGAAAATGAATAAATATGGTTTCATTTAGATACTGGTCTTTTTTTACTTCAGAAATTTCCCCCCCAAATTATGTAAAGCATTAAAAATAGTAGAACCTGATGTAGGCAGAAGTTTGAAGATGTGGAAATGAAATCCTGTAGGCAAATGATTAAGATTGCTATAACTTACTTTAGTAAATTGGTGATTTTACATAACACAGGTAATGATATAGCAAAATAACTTAAGCTTTATGAATAACTAAATTAGGAAAGATATCCAAAGTGACACTTGGGTATAACTGTTAACAGGGCAACCTCAAAAGGTACTTTCCCCCCCAACATAAGTAGGGGAATGTCTTTTTTCTCTCACTTATTTTCACAGAACTTCTAATAACTAGGATACTATTAATCTCAAAAAAATTCAATTTGGATTTTTCTTTCAATAAAACTTCATCTGCACTCTGACCAATATTTAGTCTAATTTGCAACCTAAAAAATAAAGATTGAAAAAAATGGAACTAATACCTTTATTTTCTCTACAGGACTGAACAGCCTCTGTAAACAGCAAAGAATCTTTTGAGATTCACAAAGAAAGTTACATAAAATATCAAGTTGGCAAGAGTTTAAGATTAGTTCTTTTATAGTCCATTTTAGGAAATTAATATTTATTCTTAAGTACTTTTATAATTTGAACCAAAATAGACACTATCACATACAACCAAAAGAAATGAAGATAGCTTTAAAAATATATGCATTTATATGTGATTTAAGAATGTAGGAGAGTTTCATTTTCCAATGAATTCTTCCAGTCTTTTATGGATGGATATCAAAAGACTCATTGTAGTATATGAATATTTTCTGGCAAACTACAATAACATTATGGTGTACTGAATTAATAATGGCTGAATAATGGCCACAGATAATGTTTATTTATTACGTTTTCCAGTGTTTACTAAGGTTATGCAATCTTATTTAAATTTTACCAAAGTCAGAAAAATAATATTTACTAGATTTATAATAAAACCAACTTTGCAAATTGATATTTAACTATGGTCTTACAATGGTTAGTTAGATTTAAACCTTAATCTTTTTTTTTTGTAGAAGATCCAATATAAAGACAACTTATAAGACAGGATATAGTCTTATCTCTGTAAATGAAGGTAAACTGCCTTTCTTGAAAATAATATTACACATCTTGGGACGACATTAGGAGAGTTGTATACTCTTACATAGTTCCTAAGTCAAATAACTATCTCATATTGCCAAATATGAGATATTTGGTAATCCTAAAAGTCCAAATAAGAGAGATTATGAAATTTTAAACTTAGAAATTTTATCAAAAATGATAAACTTAGAAATTTTATCAAAAATATGAAAATTACATGTATGATTCACAATAGTTTTCTATACATTAAAACCTCTCACATAAACATTTTAACACTAGAATCACAGAGGAAGCCATTTTAGGCAACAATTTGTACTCTGCACTTTTTTACTATTTCATTTTAGATTACAAATTTGCAATGACTTGCCGATAAACTGATCTAGCCATGCTGTTGGCAGTAGGTCACAAGTTAACTGCTTTCTAAGTCAAAATTTTTAATACATACCTGTGATGTTAATCAGAGTTGGGAAGATGGTTCTTAACAATATAGTGTTGAGACATCAAACAGATACCTTAAAAGTGTAATTTCTTAAAATTCATACGCATTATTTCTGGAATATAGTTAAAGATGTGATTTTTATGACAGAATTATTAGTTTCAAGAACTAGGAACTTTAAATCTTGAGATAATTGTATTTTAAAAGAGAGGATTCATTATTGCTACATAGAAAATGCAAAAAAAGAGGATTCACTGGGCATTTATGTAGATTAAATGACTTTGAATGACATGAAATTCTTAGAACTCTGAGAAAGGGAGCCCTGGGTATTAAGAGAATGTTTCTCTGCTCACTTCCTCAGTGTACTATGTGCAATTTGGGAACCTGAATATTAGTAAAAAGGAAATGGAAATGATTAAGAGTAGCAGAACATGGTACTCCTCTATACAAACACATAAAATGAAAAAGAGTCGTCTCTATATTAGAACTGGGTCCAATTAAAATATAAACTAAGAAAATGATCTTCATACCAATCAAGAGGTTTATTGTCATATTTATTCAACTAACATACTAATTTTCACCAGCCCCAATATTACTCATTTACAACTATTGAAGTCTTTAAAAACTAATCAATATCCCAGCACTGCAGTGTTTAAAGTAGAAAAAAATGCATTAGAAAAAAAGCCACACTGTAAATGTACCTACTTGATGATAGAGACAAATATATGCACCACATCAAACTTTAAAATAATGACTTCAGTAAATAGAGGAAATTTTCTTTTCATCTGTTTTTTTCCATCAAATTAAAATCACACTCTGAATTTGCTTGTGATTAGTTTCAAAAGAGCTTGCCAGTTTTCTTTTTATATCATCTAGAGAAGCTATGGTGTAAACAAGTATCTTTATCTTATCTTGGTGTATTATTTTTTTTTAAGTCATCGACTTAACAATGGGAAACTTGACTTCTGAGTTCAGTCTTGATGCCCCAATCCCTAAAGGCAAGTTAAATATCCTGGTCCATTTCATTACTCTTCAGAATTCACAACCATGTAAATTCTCCATACAAAATAGTTTTGCCTTTGCTAACCTGTCTGATGGAGTTTTGATTTCTCATCCAATAGGAGATGATTCCTTTTGCACCCTGACATTACAACCTTATAACTTTGAGGAAACTTGAAGACAGGTCTCTTTTACAGAAGAGAAGAAATTATTCAACCTCCCCTCACTGCTCTCCCCCCAACCCCCAATAAAAAGGTTTTAGGTAAGTATAGGAAGAGAATCTGTTCCTCCTGATATGAGTCCATAAGAGAAAGCTCTTCTAAGATTTGAGAAAGTCTTGTTCTACACACTTGGCTGAACTCTAAGTTTTTGCCTGCAGTGACTTGACCAGAGAGTAGCAATAGAAAAGCAATGGAGGTCTGTATTTAATATCTTGGTGGAAGCACATGCAAGAAAGACAATGAAGAGGCAAAGGTGTCTTTAAATGAATTATATAACATAGATTTTTAAATCAAATGCTTAACAATATTTACTACTTAGGTTGATTTTTATATTCTGATATAAAACTTGAAAGAACTATATGATTTTTTGGGGGGTAGGTGATATTAAAGTTTTGTGGGTGCTAGATTTCCTAAGACACTTTTATAGTTTAGAGAATATAAACTTTTCCCTGATCTCACATTTGTAAATTTATATAAATTGTCTTAGAATTGTTTCTTTGCCTGACACAGTTATATGCATAAAGATTTCAAAGATTGAAAGAAACATAGTTCTTATTTTCAGGGAGAGGGGTCACAAATAGTTTGTCTATCACTACAACAGATTTAGAAAATAAAAGAGGTTATAATCAGATAGAAACTGTTGAGGTGCAGCCTGGTGACAAGGCAAGAAGTGCTAGACTAGAGTCCATTCCTCAAAGGCTTGGCATTGAAGGAAATACATGCTGCTATGTGTTTAAATAACTGCTCAATCCATTCCTCTTATGCTCTGGTGCTATTGCTGCTAAATACATTAATAAGGCAATTGGTGAAAATTCATGGTTGAAGGATAGTACTGAAAGCCTCCATGACATAATTAACATTTTAATAAGCAGTCAAGGTGTTTCCAGTTTCAGACCTCAACAGTGTTATCTCCTGAGTGGATTTCAATCTGTTGAACTCAGAGAATGAGGTGATTGTATCAGATTTTAAACCAAAGTAGATCACACAGGCTACTGTTTCAGAGTGCTTCTGTTAAGCACTCCCCCCCCCCCCCAGCAAAGTGCACCTATTTCAGAGTGACTTGTCAGAGTTTGACAGACAACTGCTTTTCAGCTCTGGTGTGTTATACAACAAGTACAAAAACGGCCAAAAACACAATCCAGGAGTGACTAATTGTTAGTAACTGACCGACTAATTGCAAGTTGCCCTCATTTGCAAGGTGCAGTGGGGTAATGGCTATTTGAGGACACAGCCATTTGCAGAAACAGTGGTTATTGCTTATAATTTAATTATTTGCAAATCAAACTTTGCCTAATATACCAATGGTACAGAATTTCCCAATTGGAGACATGTTGTAAGATCATTAAAGAAAAACTATTTGTTTTGAAATTTCAGAAAATGAAGTACTTTAAAAATATTCCAATGGAAAGATACATTTAACTCCCAGATAAAAATCTTTCAAAAACATTAAAAACATATGTCATTAATGGGCAAAAAAAAGAGAACAGAACAACCACACACAAAAATACCATTAACAAAAAGTATCAGAAAAATCCCTGTGAAAACTTTAAGCATCATAAACATTAAGTTTAAAATAGGAAAAACCCTCTCTGTCACAATGAATATAGCATCACTAATACAAAACCTGGGCTGTGTCTCCCATCTTCATATCTCATTTCTGATAGCTGTAGACCTATTACCATAATGTAACATACACATATAGCACAATATATGCTACATGATTCTTATTAGGTAAAGGCTACATGATCTTAGTCAATTTTGACATTTATTTCTTAGTGACAAAGCAGGACTCAAATTATCCCTAAAGATGTGAATGTCAATAATCCATAAAATATTGAAGTAGTTCAACCACTACTTTAAATTTGGCTTATCAAGTCATTCATAAAACCAAGGATGCCCAGCCCATTGACCCATCAGTTACATAACCTTAGCAAAGTCATAGACTCCGGGTGTTTATTGTGTCCTTCGATTTTCCTGTTTTTCTCTAAACCACAACCAAGGATATGTGTTTTTTTTTTAAGTTAAAACACAGAAATGTCTGCCATATTCAGTTATTTCATTTTGTGAAGAATAGTTGAAACATGGTTTCTGCCACTGAGGTAAACATTATTTGGAGACTGTACTCTGAAGCTTCTAAAGAGCATCAAACATCAACATAATATTCTATAACAGAAGCAGCCAATTTTTGTGCTTATCTAGGATACAGAGACTTTATTTTATCAGCAATTTATGTATTGAGGATAGTTGTAGGGAGACTGATCAAAATATTTATTCTTAGGGTGACACATAATCTTTAATTCCCAAAATTTCTAACTCTACAATTTTTTAAGACAAAGAAATATTATCCTTGTCCAAATTTTTCAAATTCTGGACATTAAAAGTCACTGAGTTTAACTGTGACCATTCCCAGGGACAAAGGAATTCAAAAGCAGTTCTAGAAAGTGGCAGTTTCAAAAGTGCTGTATCCTGGAGGGAGAGTTTTAAATTACTAAGATGACTCCTGGGCTTTTAACGTGTGAGATAAATGCTGACAGAAATCATGGCACCAGAAGTCAGTGATGCTACTGCTGTGGTAAGCGAAGTTTGGGGAAAATATTAAAGAACTCAATAGATACACAAAAAATCTATTGGTGCTGACCTCACAAATTCTTATTGGCCCCAGTTCCCTACCATTTGTACTGAGCAGTCTCCACCTAATTAGGTATGTTTTTTGCTACCAGGTTCAGGAACAAAGTCTACTATAAAGGCACAGCGAATCTCTATGGAAAATCAAGTACCAAAAAATGGGGGGGGGGGAGGGAAAGACTTTGCTTTTGGAATCCCCTGTTTGTACTACAGTAATTTAGTATGATTTCTTTGAGGTTCTGAATATAAATTTCCTTAAGGTAATTCATTTATTCATATCTTTGTAAATTAGATTTTCTTTTCCATCTTATGCATGACAGAAAAGACCATTGTTCACTGTTACCCAGTTTCTCTTCTTTTCCTCCTCATTCCCTGAGAATCAAAGTATAGACTGAAGAGATTCCTGTTTACATATCCTCACCAGAAAATAGACTGCTCAGGGCTGCAATTTTTATATAGAGACTCTCTATGTGAATGAAATTTTATAGATAGAGTGCATTGGTAATATTTTTATAAGACTGGACTGTTACTTAAAAGATGAGTGGTACCTTTGGCACTATATTTAATCCTAATATTAAAGAGTTCAAATACTCAGGTTCAAGTTTTCATGGAAAACTTTGAACAAAAAATTTCATAGTATTAAAACAATAACTACTTTCTTTTGCAATGTAGGCTTAAAAGAACTCTTTTTTCTCCATATGGAGATTAGGGTTTTATATGCCCCACTGAAGATATTAATGCTAAATAAACAAAGAAATATCTGAGATCATGTCCTATATATTAAAGGGTCTTCCATCTGACTATGTAAGTCAGATATATTGAGCCAAATTCCTTTTTTATAGCATAACCGTTTCATGTTTTATAAATACCTATCTAGCTCCAAAGGGGTAGGGTCAAAGACACAGTCACGTTATTTTTAATTCTGCCAGATTCAATACTTGCTCTCAGATATATGCAAGAATGACTCAAGAATGAGAACTCTTCTACTTGACAGCCAAAGGGGCTGTGAAAGTGAAGCTGGTCAGGGTTTTTAATCATCCTAGCAGCACTCAGGAGAGATCATGCTAACTCCAAACCATACATCTTCCGCTCCATCTCATTCAGCCAAACCGAAGGCCCTGTGGGAGCAGAGTGGAAATTGCTGCAGTTCACAGGATGGTGGGTGACACACCACTTCCCTCCCCATGCAGTCAGTGTCCCCACCCCCACCAAAGCACTGCATTCCTGCTCTATCAAGTCATCTTCCTTACCAGCCACATTTCTGGACTACAGAGAATTTATGACTGCAACACTCAGGAATAAGGGACAGGAAAAACAGATGCTAAAGGCCTGGGATTTGCCAGCTTTATTTTATGTGCTACCTATTACTTCATAAAAATCTTTTCTTCCCTTCGAAAGCTTTAATTGCAGTCATTGTGCAGATGTACCTTACAGACTTGAGCTAAGGAGACCAGCCATTATACCAGACCCCACCTTCAGTACAGGTGCTGATAAGTTCCCTTTTTTCTTAGTAACTGCTGACAGGACAAATTCCCAGGGCCTAACACTGCTGCCATTTCCACCAGCATCTTTAGTGAGTGCCCTTCAAACGAGACAGTTAAATCACCCACTCAGGACAAGAGAGATTGCGGATCCCCACTCCTTACAGTCATTCAGCCAGACTGGATTCAGAGCTATTGAAGGGCTTAAAGATTTGCATATGCCTATTGTTTTAGGAATAAGAATCAAGCCTTTTGATAGTGTCTTTTCCTTTTTCCTTAATCACCCCTTTTCACAGTTCTGGGGCAGGGAAGGGCAGATTGCTGGTGTTCTGAGGCAGACAGCTCTGCGCATTCTTCACTCCAAACCTAGGCAAGCACTTTCTATTTACTCAGGCTGACAGCTAATTTCATCAACCCACTGAAGACACCATATCATATCAAAGCTACTGGGATCCCTGGCTCTGAGCAGTACCTTCAGCAACCAGTGAATGGGCTCTTTCCAAATTATCATCGCCAAGCAAATTCTGCCTTGGGACTTTCAGTAGTAGCTAGGGATTTCCAGGCTATTTTTCTGTTTCTGCAGAAATGATACTCATTGGGCTTTATTTTATGCGTTCTTGAAATGGCTGTACTCAGGAGACTACATCCCAACATTTTTCTTTGCTCTGTTCTCACAGTGGCGTCTATACTGCTGGACTTTTACGCAGTGTTAACTGTACCCACAGGAACTGCGTGTGGTGTCTTGCTTAGCCTCACATGTGTGCTCTCCTTTGTCTGGGCACAAGGCATCAAGAACTGCTCACTGATAATCCAGCTAGACTCCCTGTGACTCCTTTAAAAAAAAAAAACAAACACCTCAAAGTCCTTTGAATTACTTAGTTTCTCCACAGGAACCTTGATCCAGTATCAGTCTTAAACAAATTCCTCTTTAATTCTTTTGAATTAAAGATGTCTTTGGAGATGGCAAGAAGTTCTATTTAGACTCATTAAGGCCGCTTAAATAAGAGAACACCTTAGAGGATGTCCCACCAACTCATCTACTTAATGAAGTACCTACTATTGTCAATGTTTACCAGACTTTTGGGAAAATGAAAAAGACATTGTTTTTGAAACCACTGCAATATATGTAATAAGACCAGCATTTAATAGCAACCTAAAATATTTTGTGCAGAATATACATTTACCTAGATTATAACCTCCAACCCATGGATGATTTTTAATATCATTTTTGTATTCTAGAAAACAGTCAAGGTGAATGAATCAGCTCACTGAAACAAAATGAGTATATTCTAATTTGTTTTGAGAACCTAGGCCAACTGTGAGAAGAATTAAAGGGTTAACATCAGGATTAACATTTAGGATTGAGAGCCTAAGATTTCTTTCATTGTAGGAAAAACAGCCACCAACATTTTTTTAAAGCAAGTATTGAGATTTTGTTTTAACTGCGGAGGGAGTCCTTTAGTTAATCATTAGTAGATTATCAGATTATCAGTATATTATTATCATTAGAGAATGGACAAGACCATCACTAAAAAGCTGTAGAATTATTTTCTTTGGGAAATTTTGAAATTCCTCTCATGAGAACAGTGGGATAGGTTATGTTAGGTGTTCTGTAGGATTTACAATTCTATATTCAAACAAAAAACTAAGTGATATTTTCTTAAAATACTAAATTTTTGAAAATAAACACTTCATAAAACAAAAAGGTTAAATCAACATATATGCTTATATTCACTTTGATGACTCTTTTTGAAGCTAAGACTAAGCTTAAAAGGAAATAGGAAAAACCAAACCAAGAGGTATACTTTCTCTTTTTTAATACTTTCTTTAAAAATAACTTTAGATATAAAGTTACACCATACAGCCAGTACACAGAATTCCTGCATATCTTTTACATAGTGTTCCCTAATATTTTAATCTGACACTACAATATATAATAAATCTAAGTCATGAAATAAACAATAATATATACTGTTAACTAATAAACCCAACTAAAATTTCATCAATTTTATAAATTGATGATTTTTTACATATTGATAAAGAAATACTTATATAATATTTCTTATGTGATTCAGCATCCACCCCGGGATTCTGCATTGCATGTAGTTGCTATTATCTCTAGTCCCAGTTTCTAATCTGGAATAGTTCTTATTTTTTGTCTTTCATGATCTTGACAATTCTAAGAATACTGGCCACTCACTTTGTTTAATATGCTCAATTAGGTGTGAGATATTTTCTTAGGAATGGACTGAGGCTATACATTTTTGATAGGAATGTCACATCAATGATGTTTTGCCTTTCTTGCTACGTATTCTAGAAATACATGATATGGGCAGATGTTATTCCTGGTGGCATAGTTGTAATCGCTTGTCTAAACCTGTATCTGCCAGATTTCCCCACTTTTCCCAGTTGTATCATTTAAGAGTCAGAGAAATGTACTTTCTTTTGAGTGTATATGCTCTTTTACAGATAAAGATACAGGTGATTCTGGGGGATTGCTTATAAAGAAAAAGCTTTTTATTCACCTCTGGTCACCCAGAATACTTTAAAATCTTCCCATGACTCTACCAGACAGTGTCATCTATTTTTTTTTCTATGAAACTAGGTCTTGCTATTTTTGCCTGTGGAACCACAGAACCACAGGCTTGTGTTGCTCGGGGTACCACGGACTCAAGCAATACCCAGCCTCAGCTTCCCAGGTAGCTGGGATTACAGGTGTGTACTACCAAGCCCAGCTGTGTTTTTTTGGAACTATGTCTTGCTATGTGCCCCCAGCAGGACTTTAACCACGATCCCTGGCCCCAGTCATGGCTTCCTAGGCTGCTGCCTACAGGCATGCACCAGCATGCCCGGCGAATGTTCATCTTAATTTTAAACCTTAGCAGATTTTTGGTGTCAAGTCTGTACCACTAATGTCACCAGACTGGCTGTTGCTTTAGTCACTCTTTAGGTTGATATTTGCCAGTATTTCCTTCCATAAGCATAGTTACATTCTTAATATAATGCCAACAATATAAAGGCAGTCTCCACTGCCTGGTGGAAAATTAAACAGAGCTGAACTAGCAGGAATAAAGGATGCTTTAACTCACTATCTAGTCAAGAAACATTGATGGCAGTATTCAAAAGCTGCTGAGAATATGTATCAGGCACCACCTGTGATCATTTATTACTAAAATGACATCCCAATACAGTACCATCCCGTGACAATTGAATCAGAGATTTATTAATTGTTCTCATATTCATCATACATAGGCATGCCTCTGTTTTCCCCCTACTAATGTTATTCTTCCCTCTTTTCCCCCATAATGGAGATGTCCTTCCTTCCTTACTCTACATAAATAATATCTCATCCGTTAAACATGCCTCATATCTCAGGGTTTCCAGAATCCTTTAGTATTCTGACAGCATTCTGTATATTTTGCTTATAACATAGCTCACTATATAGTAGTTGCTTATGGTGGTCTTTCTAATATCTACTCAATTTTCAAGTTCTCAATATCAGAAACTATATTCTTTTTTAGGACCATAACATAGTTTAAACATACCAGATGGACAAACACATGTACCATAAACCTCAATAACATTAAAACAGTAAATTCTGTACCATATACTTTCTATTAATCCTTTGATGTAGCCATCTAGCTATCTAATCTAGCTTTACCCTCCTGGTTGCAGAATGAATCCAAGTGACAATATACACAATAGAAGATAAAAATAGCAAACAAAAATAGATATGAGAAAGTAGCAGTGGGAGGACAGGTGAGAAGTGCATCATCCAAATCACCTATTGTAATGTCCTGTATTTTTCTTAAAGATTGGGTATAAACTAAGTCTTATGAGAAATATGAAAAAAAAGTTCAGAAACCAATGAGATCATCTTACGTAGTCATATATGATATGGTGGTTTCTATACCCAGAACCCAATAAATGGCAAACATCAACTTCTAATCACAAAAACACAGCAATAATTCTGAATTAGATAAATTATTTAGTGATTGAAAGTCTAGAATGGCTAATGCTTTGTGATATGTGCTTTTCATCACACTTGTGAATTGAAATAATGTTCCTGGAGAACCAGGGCAAAGGTGAGGGATCATGAGGAAAATGCAGTGAGAGTTAAATGCAGATTAGTAGTACTCTCTGTTGGACTTTACTCATTTGTAGCAATATTATGTAGGAAAGAAAACCAATTTCATTGGGAAATTTATTTATTTTTTGTTTTGTTTTGTTTTTTGAGACTAGGTCTTGCTATTTTTGCCCGTGGAACCGCAGGCTACCGTTGCCTGTGGTACCACAGACTCAAGCAATCCCCAGCCTCAGTTTTCCAGGTAGCTGGGATTACAGGTGCACACCACCACACCCAGCTAGTTTTTTGGAGCTAGGTCTCGCTACGGGCCCCAGGCGGCACTCGAACCGCGATCCCTAGTCCCGGCCGCTTCATAGACTGAAGCTTACAGGCACAAGCTACCATGCCCGGCCTGGGAAATTTATTTTTGAGGAGGAATGTGAGAGTGAGGGAGGAATAAGTAGTTGATTTTGTTCACATGCATGCACTTAAGTTCTGTGCTAATCATTAGACTCATCACCAAATAAAGTGACTTCTCTGTGAAATAAATTCCTTATCTATATTATACCTAGCAGACTGTCTATTAAATAGTGGGTTAAATGGGAACATTATTGGATCATATTACAGAAACACTTTTGTCAAGCAATGCATCAGTTTTTTTACACAAGATAATATTTTTTCTTCTAACTCATTTTATAAATTGAAAACTAAAATAACGTCTGCTACCTCCCACCACCTAGCTACTGCTGTAAAAAGTCATCTTAGGCCCACAGATCAACTAGAACATTCTAAAATCAGCAAAATGAAAAAGTGGTTCAGACTTGCTGTTAAAGGTTATATGTGAAGACCTTTAATCAAACATTACCCATTCTTTTCTAACACATTAAGTTTTCTTATCAAACCGGTAGTTTCATTGTCTGCAAGGGGAAATGAATAGTACAGTCAAGGAGTACAATTTTGTGTTCATCCAATCTGGAAAAATAAAATAAAAGGGCATATTTCAATTTCTACTGGGGAGTCCTTTTTCTCTTTTTAAATAAAATTCTTATGGGAAAAAAAAACTGCAGATAACCATATTTGGCCTTAAATTAATTTTGAAAATTTTGTAAATTAGCTCTCTTGTTAGGTCATCTTTTTTAAAAAATTAGTGCTGTACATACAATGGCAACTCAAAATAATGTGAATTACTCTAAAAAAAATCTCATTCTGCTCCTTCAGATTAACTTGCATGCCAAGCTTAATTCTTTAACCAAGGCTGTATGTATTTACCAATTCAGTAAAGTTAATTAGGGGGCAATATTGGAAAAGACCATCATTAAACACAACACACAAGCATATAAGCAACAAGTTTAACGAGTTACAATGTTTTTTCAGGTATTTTATTCTTGTGAGTGTGGTGACTGTAATCTTATGACATTTCTTACAAAGTCACTGTCAACACTAGAAATTGTACCCTGACATCTGAATTTATGGTGATAAAAATATTGAACTTTTATGATATTTAATAATAAAGGCATTTTCACTGGGTAATAAAGTCTATTCTTGAGTTTCTACCCCAATGATATGTATTCCAGATTATGCAATTTCTAAGGAAAGTTGCCTATGACCAACCACCCCAAAATTCTTAGAATGAACCCTCTAGAATGCAAAGTATTTTGACCTAATAACAATAAAATTCTATGAGGTTGAGGAGACACTCTGTTCTTTCCTCTGGTCTTCACTTTAATTGAAGAGATAGTCGCATCATAAGCTTCTTCCATTTTCCTGATCTGAGAAGCAACCATTACTCTCCAATCTATGACCTGAAAAAATATGTTGGGGAGCCTCAACCAGTTGTGCACATATCAATGAACATATCTTCTCTAATATTCTCTTAGTACAAAGATGAGGTCACCCCTTTTCTTGCTTATCATTTGAAGTCTCCTTACCTTTGATGTCCAGGTAATTAAATGCAGGATGAATATCCTTGGTCTGCCCCATTCTTTAGATATTGGAATCTAAATTTTATATACAAATATTACTAAATTTTGGCATTTTTTCCTATTCATCTCTCTGAGGGTCCCAGCTAATATTCTTTCCCATATTAAGTGTGGAGGAAAGTGACCTGGAATGATATGATAGTCTACTATGTCAGGACTTTGCTTCCTCATCTTCCTCAGTGTGATCAGATATGACCGTCAGTTTAAGCAGCACACTTACTGATCCAGATATGACAGACCATTTTCAATTCAGTTAGGTTGAAAAAAATAAAAGGAAAGCAAACTCCTCATTTCCTTTACAGATACTTTCTGAAAGCCACATATACCACTTCTGCTTGTATCTCATTTACTAGAACTTGATCAGATAAAAATGACAGGAAGGCTGAGATATGTAGGCTTATCTTTTGATGACTATTTGTTTTTACACTATGAGGCTATGTTCCAGCAAAAAAAAAAATGAGAAGAGTTCTTTTAGAAAATGAGATTACTGGTGGTCGTCTGAGTCTCAGATACATAACCCAGCATGATTGATAAGGTTTCTTATTTGTTTGTTTGTGTTTTGTTTTTCTCCTATAGTTACTTTCATATCTCTGCTCTGAAAAACTTAGGTCAAGGAGGACCTAAGTTTTTCCTATTATTACAATAGGCAAATGCCCCAACAAGGAGGATCTAAGTGATTTAATTAAATATAGCCTTATTGCATTGGCTGGGCATTGGATAACTACTTAAGTCAATTACTTTGATAACAGGAGTGCTATTTTATCTACAAAGCACTGTTTAAATGTGGCTTGATTATCCTTGCGTTTGCCACTTGCTGTAATTTTTACATTTTAGGATCTACTTAGATGATACTTTAAATGAAGAAAATGTATATGCATAGAATGTGTAATATTTTTTTAACCATAAAATTTTAAAAAATGCAGTATTTTTTAGTAATAAACTTAGATGAATACTACACTATGGTGTTAATATAATACTATTAGGTATAACTAACTTCGTTCATTAGTACTGCTATTATGAAAGAAATTGCTAACACAAATTTAATAATTCCATTGTGTTGTAAACTAGGGGGCCAGAGAGGTTAAAAGACTGATAAAGGAAAATCAGTTAATGGTGCAAATGAAAAGGTGAAGCTTATAATTACTAGATGGACTGTGTTACAAAAACAAAAAATCAAAAAATATAACTAGAAAAATAAATCAGCTAAGCAAACACATCTTGTGACCTAGCACATACCACCATCTTTAGAAAACTGAACTAAAGAGCATGAAATTTGTCATTAAGAATTTAATAATTTTCATTACCATTACAGGAAAAAAAAATATACGTGTCAACTAAAAACTATGATGTCCAGTAAAAACACTTCTACCTCATATAGAAGGCAAAAATATTTTGAGGGTTCTGGGATTTTAGATTTCAAATAGTATATTTAGGTTTGAAATCCTGCCAAGTCCCAGAGAGGCTTTGAAGGTCTACGTGAATGTATCCATAATAAAGGTTAGTGCTTATTCTTAGAGCATCATTGGTCAGCCAGCCAGTTGGTCAGTATCATTTATTGAAAACTGAATGTTCAGGGAACAGCTTTCAGAAGACTAAACAATACATGGTTGCTCTGTTTCTCTTATCAGAAGTTAATTATCCTAAGAACAAATGGGAAACTTCTCACATATAAACCTGAGATCATATACTAAACTATAAGTAACCTCCTTAGCCTTTGTAAATAAAAGAGGAATCACTGGAATTTCATAGTAAAGAATTTTGGCAGTGAGTTAAAAAAATCAGAGATTACAAAGTCATAGATTTTATAAGAGGACATTTCCAGGTCTTCAGAATAGCGCAAGAAGCTTAGTTTACATGGATTGTGCAAGACAATATCTAGGTGGGTGTAAAGTTAGAAGAAAGATGTATTCACAGATGAAGGCAGTCAAGTGCCATACAATATTCTCTGTGAAAATCAAGTTGTGGCTGGGGAAATGGCCAGGGCTAGATAGTGAAGATATTTAGGGTCACACTTCTAAAATCTAGCCCTTTATATTATGGAAGATGTGAAAACTATGAGATATTTTAAAGGATTGTGACTTCTATCAACTCCAATAATTTCTAATGTGTAACATTTCAGTGTACTTGATTATGGGAATAAAAAAGGTATGGATGAAGGGAGGCATTGGAGGATAAAGAAACATGAGAAAGGACTCTGCCTATTTTTGTCCCTAAAGCTAGGTCTCCATTAGATCAGAAAATATTCTTTTGCTGATGAATAAATTATAAATAGGGGTGGTTACTCATAATCTACTCAGTGATAATGGCTATAAACTATGGCACTGACAATCTAATATACCAAATAATGAGCTTGTACTTTCCAGGATAAATGTGGGATTTAAAATTGTTTTCACAACCTAGTTGCATAATGTTGTGCTAATTTCACAAGTTTTTTTTTTTATTGAATAATTGTATTCTTGACTGAGCTCTTCCTATGCTCAGGACTCTATCTGTTAATGGTTGGGATCAATATGTTATGTTACCATGATTACTATCTGTCATGATGTTAATTTCCATGTAATATTTGCTGTTATGATTATGCACCAGCAGCTGGGAAGACTAATTTATTACTTGGTTATTATCATTGAAGGTCATGCAACTCCACCATCCTGCTAAAGTATTTGATCACATGCTGCACATTCTGCCAAAGAAAGGCTTTCTTCTGGCAACTTCTCAGGCTTCTGTGGAATTTATCACTTTTTCAACCAGCAGAGTTGAAGCAAGTAGGTACTTATTTCTGGTGACTGCCAATAAAGTATTTGATTTCTCAAATGCCCTCTGTTCTCATACTCAGCTTTTCTTATTCAGTAATAGTAAGAAATGGGTGCTTATAAAAATTTAGCTATGTACACACATAACTATAAGTTGAAGAATAACTGATTCTACAAGCTACTTGAAATCTGTACTAGGAAACTTTGCATACTAGTTTAGGTATTTAAAGGGATATTTTTAATTTTACCTATGTAACAGTATATTAATATTGTGGGTTTAATTTTTGATTTATAGGGCAATTTTGAGATTAGCAGAAGAGTCTATCCTTCTAGTTATATAAATGGAGGGAAAGTATAGCCTGGACAGCTGTAGAGGTTGAGATGATGCAACTCACTAAGATTCAAAGGACCTAAATACAAGAGAAAAGGACATAAGGATATATTATATAAATTCCCTTTGCTATTAGAGGGATAGTCCTATTTAGTGTGATTATCTTTTTTATCTAGGTATGTTATTGCTATTACTTTTTATGGAAATACTTCTCAGTGTTCCCAGATCCTAACTATAACCTACGAAGTTGGAACATCATGCTTTCAGATAGCAGGAGAAAAACCTGTAGAAAAATTATAAATTCCTCGAGGTCTATCACAGATATACACACACACAACTTGCCAATTAGACATTAGCTTAATCTCAGCATTATTTTTAAAATTAAAGAACAGAATGGAATCTAAAACCTCTACTTCATAATCTCACATGGCAATCAACAGTAGAAAATTTATATCTTAACTAGTATCAAATTAAGTTAAATAGAATATTTAATAGGATATTAGACTCAGGTGGCCCATAGCACCTTGGTGCCTGTGTAATCAAACCAAAATCTAAACCTGCAAAAGCTTAAAGTTAGGAAGGCAAAAACCTAAGGACAGTTAACCAGTAACCTAGAATTGAAGCTATAGTCAATCGTTTCTGTACTTGTGCCTCTTCTCTACAAAGTTTGGTCCTGTCTAACTTGAAAATATTTTTGATTAAAACACTGCAAAATTTTTAATAGGTTTCAGTTGTTTTTTTTTTAACATTAGATTGCACATTTGTGAATGAATAGAAGCAATACTTGCTCAATATAAACCCAAGTTCAACCTAAGCAGAACATTTAAGGAGTACAAATCATCCTGCTGACTAAGTTGCCATGTAGGAATCATGCTCCATTGGCATACTGAGAACACAGTTCAAAATACAAAGACCTGTAAAGCAGAGCTCAGCATTTCTCCTGGATGACATGTGAGTGATGATGGCGACGTCATATTTCTTGACACCTCATTTGCATGGTTTTAAATGACCAGGATGAACGACAGAAGATATATTGGTGTTTGGTGAAATGACAGCTTAGATTGGAGGGTGATAAGAATATTCTGAAGGTGGTTGAAGTAGTCCATTCAGGGATAACAACCAAACAGAAACTCTGGTATGCAAGACTTCTTGCAGAAGGCCAGGCTAGACAATGCTGCTGATGCCTTTTTCTACAGAATCATAGGCACAATTCTACAATAGACAAGGGTGTGGTGATGCTGATCATGGTGACGTTAAGAACACGGGCATGTAAGGAAGATACAAATGTTACGTTTAGGAGTTAAGACTCAAAAACTTAGAGAAAATGAGTATGATAGAGAAAAAATTATAAGAATGAAACCAGATATACAAAAAAATGTAGGTTGGCAAAAATAGAGAATTTTAAGGCTGAATAGGAAGTTGTTATTGCCAAATGTCAGAGAGAACCTGAAAGAGCTGAGACAAACTCCTAGGAGTTGAAAACTTTATGAAGCCAGAGGAGGAAGTCCATCCATGCAAGGTTGCTGGGGAGCCAGCAGAGAACAATTTGAAAAGAGTTTTTCAGTAAAGCACTTTACGAATTTAGGTATTAGTTCAAAAGGAATAAAGGACATATTTCAAGGTAAAGGAGAAATAATCCTGGCTTTATTTGCTGTTGTTTGTTTATTCAGAGGGAAATAATCTGGTGAAAGTGTCTGAAGAATTAGGCAAAGAAGTAGACTGATTCATGGGGCAAAGTCTCACAATGAAATGGTACAAGAGTTGTGATTTCTATATTAAATATGTGAAGTCATCATGTGTGTGCAGCACTTTTTGTCATCTTTTACATTTCTCTCTAAGAAATCGATAGTGATAGAAAAACAAGCTGTATGTCCTTTGAAACTGCATGGATAATGGAATGGGTTTTATCTCTGACTTAGAAAAAAAGTTTGCCATCTTTTCTGTTTTTATTTCTGTTTTTATATTCCACTTTGGAGATCTAGGAGTTGGCTTTTTCTAGTTTTCCAAAAGCCACCTGCTGCAGATTTCTGTTTTAGTCTATAGCACAGTCATGGTGTGTGACTTGCTAAAGCCATGTGGGTTTCCAAGAAAATGCAGCAAAGGAAGCTGGCAGGGGCAGTCAGAGACCTCACAGCAGTTTCCCTCGGGTCGTAATGGCCACTTGCTCTCTATAAATGCTTAGATTCCCATTTTGAACAGCAACATTGCATTTTTGGTTAGAATCTTCAGTCAAATAAAAATAGCATGTGGATAACACCCTGTTGATGGCTCCAACTCTGACATTCAACATTTTGTCTCAGGTGTCATCAGGTTTTATATTCCCAGGTCTTTCCTATGCACACATGTCTCTCTTTAGTAATTTGATCCTGTCAATGTGGGTTTAATTTCATTTGTGTACTGATGACAACAGATTGATGTTATAAAATTAGCCATAATGTTCCCTCTGCAACATCTGTGCTATATGCTTGCCAAACTAATGTCAAGGATAGGGCATCTAGAGATTTTCTTCAAGTTACTACTGCCAAAATAGTTGTTTTTATGAGAAGCAGTCATCATTCTAAACCTTGGGTATTTCCTTCTCAGTTTCTTTAAACTTCATACCAACACCTTGAACCTGAGAAGTTTGGACTCACAATAATTTTCCTTGTTTTTCTAAGTAAAAATTCATTTCTGGTAAAACAAAAAAGCAGTGTAAGCTAGAAAACCAAATAAATGTTATCAATTTCTATCAATCTAAATAGAGCAGTATACTTCACTTTTACTTTAGAAAGCATATTTTGGCCAACTCATTACATTTTTTAAGAAATTACATATTAATAAAGAAATATTTCAAAGGACATTTGCATACAGTCACTTTTAATTAACACAAAAACTTTGCAAGAGAGATGTTATTACTTCCAATTGGCCCTCAAGACCAGGCCATGGAATATAGAAAACTCATATAACTACAGATTATCAACAGAGCAGGCAGTTGAGCTAAACAACAAGCCCTGGAGTCTTGGGTTCAGACTCAAAGATTTGCCTGTAATTGCACATTACCTCCAAGTCAGGTGTACTATTTCTGAGACTGTTTATGGCTTCTATCACAGTAATGCTTTGTTCTAAGGTACCAACGGTGAGACTAGGATGTGCCTTTCTTCTCTTAGAAAAAAGCTAATTCAAATCCTGCTTTTAGAAACTTGTGGAATAGTCTTGGTAAGACTGAATGTCAGGATAAATCCTCTTAGTTGTAAAAATAAAAGTGAATGTTTATTGAATAATTATCACATGACACAGGCTCTTTCTTATTAAGTATTTTAAATGAATTATCTCATTTACTCCTCACAATAATACTATGGATTATTATTGAATTTATCTTGCCAATGTGGAAACTGAAAATAGTTATTTAATTTGCCCGAGATCACTAAGCTGACTTAAAAATTTTTCTGAGTCCAGAATTTATGCAGTTAACTTTCATACATATTCCCTTTTAGCTAACATATCTGGAATGCAATCGTCTATTAGAAATGTTTTTCCTCTAGAATAGTAATGTGGCACCTAAGGAGGTGTTGACAGAGATGTGCTGAGCTATGAAAAAGAAAAATAAAGGGAATAAAGTTTTCACAGTGAGTAAAACTAATTCACTCTAGCCGTACTTACTCCTATACCCATAGCTGTTGGGCAGCTCATCTCTGCCAGCTATTTCTGTTTCACCTCCACTTCTAGCCCTGCCCTATTTCACAGGACCCAGTAGTGAAAATGCATTTAGTCTCATACTCAGTTACTCTGTGGTTCTCATCAATTGCTCCAGTGAACTCAGCCTTTGAGTTAGATTCATATTAAATGGTCAGAGTTCTTTTGGAGTTTGATAGATGGTGTGATTAGTATTATGAAATGGTATTATAGCAACTAATCACTTGCTTGGTCTTAGGTAATAGTACTTGGATCACACCATCTTTGTACTTTTTCATTTATTCATCCACTCAGTCGATTCACAGTATGCTCACAATAAAAAAAATGTAAACTTCTCTTAGATGACTATAAAGTCCTAAGTGATTTGATCCATTATTCACTTTATTCAAACTTGCCATTTAGAACTATGCCCCACGCGTCCTATTTGTGTTCTGTTAAGTAGGCCAAAAGTATTCTTTGAAGTCTTTGAAGTTGCTGCTTATTTGCCACAAAAACTTGAACTTCCCAGTCTTAAGATGCTCACTTCATTCAAACTGCTCAGTGAGGCTCTTCCACATCCAGAATCCCTCCTCATCACTTATGTGAAACATCACTTCACTGTCCCACTCTTATCCTTCACATTATTTTTCCTTTATACTACTCATCCTAACTCGCAATGCCATGTATATATATACATATATATATGCATATATTTATGCATATATCTAAGAGGATTTATCCTGACATTCAGTCTTACCAAGACTATTCCACAAGTTTCTAAAAGCAGCATTTCAATTAGCTTTTTTCTAAGAGAAGAAAGGCACATATATATATATGCATATATGTATGCATATATATATATGCATATATGTATGCATATGTATATATATATGCATGCTCGTATTCGTATTCATATAATCCTTCTAAAAGCAGGATTTCAATTAGCTTTTTTCTAAGAGAAGAAAGGCACATATAAATATGCATATATGTATGCATATATATATGCATATATGTATGCATATGTATATATATATATGCATGCTCGTATTCGTATTTTACCACACTAGAATATGAACTCAAGAAACTGTCAGACTCATTAATTTCAAAGGCCTGATCCCTGAATAGTACTTGGCTTGTTGTGGCAGCTTATCTTGAATGACTCCTTTTTACCAGGCACTACTCTAGATTCTAGGAACTGATCATGATAAAAAAAAAAAATGACAAAACTTGTAATACAAGAGCTTATAGTATAAGCTCTCACAGAGCTTATATTCTGGTGGGGAAGTCCAATTTTAAAATACGAGTATTTGTGATAGTAGATGGAGGTGGTAATGAATCAATAATCTGAATGTCTATAGCACTATTAGGAGAAACATACATGTTCAGAAATCTACAAGTAGAAAATATAATATTACCTGAAGAATTTAAAGTTATTCATATAACTACAAAAGAATCAAATGCCATGAAAAGACAAAGCAGTGATTAGGGAAGATAGAGTTATGAGGGAGTCAGAGACAAGTGTTGAAAGAGGAAAGATGGGGTGGGTGGATAGATACAAAGGGAGAGCTCCTGCACATGAGATCAAATCTTTTGCAAATAACTAGGAATATTTCTTTATTTCAGATTGTCTATTTCCTCTCAGTCTTTAAAGTGCTTTGCCTCTTACCTTTGGCTGACACTGCACCCACATCAATAAAACACCTACACTTAACACTATTTGCAATATGAAGGCTTAATTTACACCCAACTTCCAGACTTTTTCTGAACCTCAGTTGTGGCACATAAATTAGATTACAAAGAGGACTAGGAATCCCACATTTAGAATAGGTGAGGGGGAATTTTAAATTGTAAATATCATTGAAAATTTACATTGAGTACCTAATATATTAAAACCCTTTACAAGAATTAGTGTGTTCAAGGCTGTGTGTGTATTTTCTTATTCTTATGTCTTGACAAGAGCTAATATTTTATTCATTTTTGCTGCATTATATAACTGTAAAACTAAAATATTCAATTTTATAAAAGAATTTTCTTAGAATAAAGACCATGGAAAGATCGATCTTTTAGGTTTTGATTATGGTGATGATTTTCAAATCAAATGTCTGATCTTGTGGATATAAACCTCTGTACACTGGTTTATCTAAATGCAAAACCAAAAAATGAAAACCTGACCTTCCTGACAGGAAGCAAGAAAGTATTGGAAGAAGAGCAGGTGAATAATGATTGAAATCAGGGTTTAATTATTTTTGAGATCTATCAACATATACACAGTCTCTTAAATGTTGGAGATTAATTTTATAGCTTTGAAATAACCCCATTAATTAACTTTCAAGTATAGTGTTTGTAACAAAGATATACTATAAAGTAGATATAAGTGGGAAGGTTTGTCCCTTAATTTCTAGATCAACTGTGGTATCTTTCTCTGATTCCATTATTACTCAACTATAGTGCTAATTAATTTTTCTATAAACAAACATCCACTCTGGCAATATTCTTCAGCCATTTTTTCACATAAGCAAAAACATTAGCAGCTAATACTTATTAAGCACATGTTAAATGCCAGGTACTAGTCTCAGAACTTTATGTGTAATGCTATTTTACAGTCTTATAATCTTGTACTATTATTTTGTTGTACCAAGGTGAATGATACAAAGCATCCCAGGTCATACAGCCAATAAGCATACAATAAGTTTCTAGTTCAGGGACTGAAGCTCCACTTTCAGATATTAAGTTCTGTAGGCTGTAATAATAGTGCAGTTTTATTTTTTGAGCACTAAATACCTTCAATAAGGTTAAGGGGTTAATCTAATTAGAGGTTAAGTGACTTGATCACTGTCACATGACTCAGAGTAAGTAGTGGAATTGACTATAGTCAATTTATTTATTACTTTATTTCCAGATTCATTCTCACACTACCAAAAAAGTTTAGAGAATGGAACTCAGCAAAAATTCAAGTATTTGCCTTAAGTTTCCAAACTGTACTATTTGGTCTGATAACAAAGATCCACAAAGAGCTCATACAAGTCAACAAAAACAAAGTAAAGCCCAGTCAAAAAATGGGGAGAAGAATTAAAAAGACACTTCACCAAAGAGGAAATACAGATTGCCAATAGGCATGTGAAAGAATGCTCCACACCACTAATCACCAGGGAAGTGCAAATTAAAACTACACTGCTATACCATCTTACATTAGTACAAATGGCCTGTATTTAAAAAAAAAAAAAAAAAAAAAAAGGACAACGAATGTTGGCATGGATGTGGAGAAAAAGAAACTCTCTTACACTGCTGGTGGGAGTGCCAACTGGTCCAGCCGTTATGGAAGACTGTGTGGAGGACCCTCGAACAACTGATGTAGAATTACCATTGGACTCAGCAATCCCACTACTGGGAATCTACCCAGAGGACACGAAAACACTAATTTAAAATGACACCTGTATGTGCATATTTATTGCAGCTCTGTTTACAATTACCAAGATATGGAAACAACCCAAAATGCCTCCAAACCAATGAATGACTGAAAAAAATGTGGTACATGTACATGATGGAATACTGTGCATCAATCAAAGAGGACAAACATGTATTTGCAGTAACATGGATGGAGCTAAGAAGAACTCATCTTAGCAGAAATAAGTCAAAAAGAAAAAGAAATACAGGATGGTCTCACTTATATGAAGGTTATAGGGAAAAAACAAATGAATATGAAAAATTAGAAATAACCAATGGGGCTGAACAATGGAGCAAGAGAGGAGGAGGGGAAAGAAGGCAGGGGAGGCAGAGGGCACAAGAGAGTAGGATGGTTAACAGGTGTTAGAGAAATGGGAAAACCCCGGGGTACACTATATATATATATATATATATATATATATATATATATATATATATATATATATAATTAAAAAATATAAACTTAAAAAAGGAACCAGAATGCTATTAAAAAATTCTGCTGATCTTCTTGGAAACTGGCCGAAGATCTGGTTAGCATAAGTGAATTGAGTTCTGTAAATAAACACCTCCTTCGCAATGACATGGTGTGACCATCACCATCACCCTGTGTGTGTGAGCACCCTGAAGGGGACACAACTACCACCTGTCACATGACTTACATTAAAAAATTAAAATGAATCTAAATTGTTTTGATGCTTATGGTCATTCCTAGAAGTAAACAAGAAAGAGAAGTTCCAAATGGAACTCAATAGTCTTGAGATTTACATAGAAAGGTAAGAATGAGAAAGACAGGGAAAAAAATCTACAAAAATGAATATGGTAGAAGAAAAAGATAGAGATGGTAGCTGGAGAAAGGAATTAGTATTCCTTTTCCCAGGTTTAATTTTTTCCTCTCACCTGGGTTTTTCCATGGTTTATGTCCTGAGATAATAGCAATTTAAACTATGCCATAATTCATGGTTCATATAGTGCTTACTCATTCGTAAATCAGAGTAGGCTTTTTTTTTACATACTCAGGAAATTCAGATTCATAGGGTTAAAATAAGATATGCAATTTTTATTTCAGGTATTTTTTTTCTTGCTGACAAGTACCTACAGGCTAGCCATCAATTGCCTTGTAACATTCCTGACTAATTAATCTCTGAGCAGAGGGAGCCAGCAAAGAGAGAATGCTGAGTCAAAGGAAGACATGACATTGGATATAACTGACTGAGGTGGGTGGGATGAATGCAGAAGTAGCAGGAAGTTTGATAAAACAAGTTAGTGGAGAATACTTCACACAAAAATCTCATAGGAAAAGTAAAAAGCAATTTAGTTTAAGGTAGAAGTTTACTTTAACATTTGATATTCTTCATAGATCATGAATATAAAACAAAAAAAGCCCAATAACCATAAGTATCAGTTTTCTCCATATATGTCTTAGGAAAATAACAGCTTAGTCAACTAAACTGAATTTGTGGCAAAATAATGGAAATAGCTGTGAAAATCTAGGTTAAATATACGTAGATAATGGAGAGTGCTTTGTTTTAGTCATGCTGCATCTTTCCTCTATTTTAATATAGCACCTAATAGCCTTCAAATATTTCTGTTTAATGAATAAAAGCCCATAAAATCAAATAAAGATAAGCTTCATAACCCTCAAAATAGAAGCATATTCTCACAGGAAGCGATGAGCATTATACACCCAAAGAAGTTGCTAACAAGGCTTGTTCTACTTTGAAATAAGAAAAACAAACCATTGAAAGAACTCCATGTTAGAATGTTATTGTTTCATACTGTGGATGTAAGAGAATCTATACACCAAAATTCACAAAGCTTAGATTAAGTCTAAAGAGAGTGTGATGGGCCATCAGTACCTTATCTGCAAATTGTCCTTGACTCCTCCTAGACCAGTGTGTTAATTGAAAAGAAACCTTCTCCATAAAAGAAACTTTCACTTGCAATTGTCCCACAAGTAGCTTGCTTTTAAAGCAGCAAGGTTAAGTAGAAGCACTGAATTAAGAGGGTAAAGCTATGAGTTCTAGTTTTAAACTCACCACTACTAAGTAATATCCAGAATGTATCATAATATTTAGAAACTACTAGTACTTCACTTCTAAGGATAGTAATACTTGTTGGAAAAATCAGATGTCATTTAGTATATGAAAATATTTTGTAAACTAAAGGGCACCATACAAATATAAAGTACTATTACTGTTAATTCTGCCAACAATCTCTGTCCTAAAAGAAAATATTAGTAAATAAGAGTCAATATGCTATATGTATCTTGCAAAGCAAAGGGACTAGAATTTTATTGATGAGGAATCTAAGGTCAACTGCTGACTCACTGTAGCAAAAATTGACATGAATTATAATAGATGTTCCATTTATACTGTTGAGAGTTTCCCCAAGGAGAATAGTATTGAACTAAATGGCATTTTTACCAGACATAATTCTTTTTTACAGAAATGAAAATGAATGTTAATATGTGCTAACTTTGGCTATAGACACATTAATAATTCCAAAATACTCCTGACAAAGCGGTAATAAAAGATGTCTATGCCTTTTCTTGTGTAGAGTCAATAATGAATCCTAAAACTTTGATTGCAGATATACAATCTTCAATTTGAGGCAGTACCATTGTGGACACTGTAGAGGTAAGAATGCTAAGCATGGAAAGTGTTAGTGTAAATGCAAACAACAAAATATAATTGAACTGATGAAAATTATTAAACAGCTCCAGAAGTAATTCGCCCAAACAAACTGGATCAAATATTCATAAAGGAATCATTCAAGTCTCTATAATGACTGTACTAGAAAAAAGGTGCTAATAAATTTAACAAATTTATCAGTTTGACATTCATGAGCTAGCCACACATAGATGATCATTGATTCCATTTCTCAGTATTTCTAAAGTATACATGGTGTTCCAAAGGAAATATTAATTTCAATAGATATCATTTGAGTGACTAATTTCAATAGATATCATTTAGAAGAGAACATAGAAATACTTCCTGTTCCAGTAAGTTAAAAAAAATCTACTGTTATACTAAATGTCAGAGTATTTTTGATATCTTTAATGTGTATTTACATATGAAAAGAGATATACAATGCATGCATTTTTAAAATTCACTATTTCTATGGCCCAGTAAAGATAACTGGAGAAGAATGATTATACATACATGTACATTCCAAACAAATTTGTTATAATTAAAAGAACTTTAACATGATTAAGTCCTGATAGTGCACAGGACCAATGTGCTTTGTGGTGTGTGTGTTTGTGTGTGTGTGTGTGTGTGTGTGGCGACACGCATCTGAAGTGTGACCATATACTTCAAAATGATATAAAGTGTTGCAAACTCATGCTACCTCAATTTTAAAAAAAGAAAATTAAGCCCAGAAGTGTTTTAAATTGAATTTTATATTTTTATTGTTAATAATATCGCACAAGATAATTCTGTTGTGAAAAGTCATGAGCCATAAACCTGATAAGACAAGAACTGAAAGGGATGTCAGTGAAAATGGTTTTAGTGTATTTCTTGGGTAATAATTTTATGAAGAATATTTTTTCCTTTAGCACAGCATAATGCAAAAACAAACAAACATACCAAAACATTTAGTTTTACTAAAATGATTCCCTGAATTAGGACCTCCCTCCACTCTCCCCTTACAACTAGAATAGGGCAACATTGATCACTTAACAGCTATCTTGAGGATAGAAGCCTCAGGGGGGAAAAAGTCCTTTACAAAGGAAATGACATGGCAACATGATTTCTGCAAAGAATGAGTACCTTTAGTTTACCTACATTTTAGTCATCACTTGGAAAAAGCATAGAGTAATTTAGTTTTTGAATGACCTCACATTAAAGGAACTTGAAGTCTCCAGGTCCCTCTCACATTTGCTGATTTTAGGATTCTCTGGGCAAGCAAGTATTCTCTTGGTGAGCAGCCAGCCTTGGTTTCAACAGTTTCTCTATGCTGTTTTTAATTTTATAGTCATAGCGTCTCCAGTCTCTTTTCAAGAGCCAGTTTTGTCAAAACTGGGGAGGCTACATAGAAAGGAAGCTTTTGAAAGTTGCTATATGTAGGACATCTACCTAGACAAAGTCCTTTGATTTGTGTCAAAATTGAAGGAAATAATTTCCATTCTGTATTTAAATTGGCTAACGTCTAAAGAACAGAACTCACCATGCAGCAAATTCAAAGGGGATGATGATTTGTAATATAAATAATGCTACCTGAAATTATAGTATATTACTACTTAAATTTGAATATTATGAGTCATGTAATTCACTTTAAAGATAAAGTTATCATTAAATAAAGACCTGACATAACATAGGTTACTGTCTATTAGTGATGTCAAAAACTATATAAAGATGTAATTTTAATAGATCACCGCAAAGCAGCATATAAATGATGGTAACTTTTACTGTTCTCAGTCTTATAGATAACAAATTTATTTCTGGTCCTTAAGGCTTCAGATCTAATATTATGGGTAAATATGCTATTTTTTTTCAGGTTTAAAATTGCTATTTAAATTTGTTACTGAGAATATTGTTAAAAACAAAAATGACTTTATTCTGTTTTACTCCTTTTTTCTGAACCTCACAAATGCACATATTGCAAAACACCAAGCAATACAAAAACTAGATGTATTCTTAGTTTTGATTCTTTCCTTATAATTTCCCTCAGAAAATGAGGGAAAATAAATAAAAATTACCACATTTCAAATGCTAAATTTACCATCTTATTTGTCATCCTAACTACTATTATTTCATAGTTGAATCTGGACAACGAAGAATCCATGTAGCTGATCCCTTCTTGCTAAGACATGGGATTCAATGTCCAAATGATATGTAGCAGCACAACTTGGTTTAAAAACTAATGTATGTACATACACGTACATGCACACACACATACACACACACACTGAGACATACATATTCTCTAATTTTCCATATGTCTACAGATGGACATTAAGTCTGACCCTAGTATAGACTTGATGGGCACATTTAAGGTAACAGTTTTGGTATAAAACAGTAATTTGGAGAAGACAGTTTATTCTGTTAATCATTCATATTTTAAAATTTGTATTACAAAGTAGTGACTAAGTTTTCACTCTAAGTCAAGCAATTACTTTTCTTGTAGTATTGGGATATAATGCTCAGAGAAGGGCAGACTGGCTGCTTCTGATTCCTGTTCTACTCTGAATCAGGGCAAGAGGAACTCTTACTGAAGGAGGCTCAAGTACCATTCTCACAACAGAGTCCAAATTTCTGAGTGGAAATAAAGTCAATGCTGCTCTGCTGCTGCCATGAAAAAGATGAATAGAATGTTTTTAAATCTATTACTTACTCTTCTTATATAATAAGTAAAGAGCCAATTTGTAAAGTCAACTCCAAAGATAAAGAAAACGTGAAATTCCACTCAGTCAATTAAAAGTTGAATATTAGTTGACCATTGCTTTGGTACTTCATTTATTGGTACATTGGAAGAATTACATGAATACTTAACAGAGGCATTTCAACTTCTTTTATACCTTTGTGCAGGCTTTACCCAACTAAATAAGAAAGAAACCCACCAGGGTTAACTGATTACCCACACCTACTCTTCTCACAGCACATTCTCTCTTCCCCTCTCCCCCTCTTTTGTATTTTTAAATCTAGACTTCTGATTTTCTTTCTTTTACTTATGTTCACTTTAATACTTTTGGCGCTTTCTGACTTGTGCTTGCTACAATTAAGGAGGTTTCTTAATACATAGATATTTTATTGGAAATAAAAGTTTAGAACGTATCAGATGCCAGATTCTTATATAAGGCTGTCATTTAACATTTGGAAACTTACAATATGCTAATTGCTTCTCAGAACAGAAGTGCTATATTATTCTTTTCGATTTAAAAGTCAATAATAAGTAGTTTCTGCCTTTGAAAGATAAGACACACACACAAGCACATATTACGTGACTGTAGACCTAAATAGGGCCTTCCAAAAAGGCTCAATGTATGCTCCTTGTAAAAGAAATGCTAAGAATGAGTGAAGTCCTTTAAGAGTTCAGATAGCAATTCACTATTCAGAGGACATGTAGCATGAAGAGTGGTAGATAATAACCAATATGTTCTGTTCTGTCCTGACAATGTTCCTGGATCTGGTCTAATCTAGTCCTTCAGTTATTTCATAGTTTTCCTTTTATGAAAAATGTGGGAGGATTTACAATATATCAGTGAATAAGTCTTTGAATCTACAAGAAGTTTGATGCTATATGCTTTTTGTTTAAGTAAGTTGTCTGGATTTTATCAGCACTTGAGTTAGATGACACAGGTTATGTGTAGAACACAGTTATTACTCTAAACATAACTTTTAAAATAGCTATCTATACAAGTGGTGATTCATTTATTGCCCTTGTTTTTCCATACATGCTAATTTTCTGTAAGGATGCATTGGAAGGCCAATGCCAAGTTATAAAATAATAAAATAAGTTATGTAATATTAATAAAGATGAATCAAGAACCTGAACTCTGACACATCTAAGTGTGTATAGGGGATAGCTAGCATATTGTGTTTAATTAGAAAAAAAAAAAAACCACTGTTAAACAGAAAATGTCTTTTCCCCTCCATTCCATTGAAAATTATTTAAAACTTTAAAATCAGACATCAAAAAAAAAATCTAAAATAATCTTCAAGTAAATTTTTGGGCCTATTATTTTACTATCCCAGCAAGCATGCTGGAATACACACACACACACACACACACACCACTATATATACATGCCACTACATATATATATATATATATATACATATATATATATATATATATACAAACACACACATGCCACTATATACATACACACACATTTAGAATAACCAGCATATTTGTAGCATCATTTTTCCTTTCATTAGAAGTCTATTTTGAATTAATAAGAAAAAAATCTTGTATTCTTTCTACAGACTCATGTTCACTAATTTTTAAAAAGTCAATAAAATAAAAATATATATTAAAAATCTATTTTTTCCATTAAGGCAACATTGTCAAGATGCAAATAATTATAAGAATTTAAAAATGCCATTTTAAATTTTATATAGTTTCTTAAGATGGAAAACACTTTAAATAAGCAAATTACACAATTCTACCTATAGCTGATCTATCACAGATTAGTGATTCTAGTTTTTTCCCAAATTTTAAATTGTTATACTTTCATTGGTGGTAGTTTGAGAAAAGGACATTTACATTTATATTTTTCCCCAAGTCACATAAGAAAAAGCAAACTGTCAGATCAATTTGTCTGTTTTTATAGCACTTATTAGACTATCTGTTTGCCAAGGGGTGTCAGTGGCATTGGAAACCAACAGACAGAGACATATTTCTTGTAGTAGATGGACCTACAAAGAGTCACTGGTTGCTAGAGCTATAAGGAGTTACAATTATCTTAAAATTGTTTAATATACTTCTATATGGATAAATAGAAACTGTTATGGTTACCAGTCTCAGGGGTTATTTGAGTAACAAAGATTTAAAGTACTTTATTTGTGCAATTGAAGACAATATCATTGGAATGAAAAGATAGCCAATGCAATGGGCTATATATGCAGATGACACATCTGAGAAGTGGTTGATACATAAAATGAATCAAGAACTCATTAAATTCAACAAACATACAATAACTCTTAAAAAAATTTACAGAAAAACAGAATAGAAACTTTTCCAAGACAATATATGGCCAACAGATATATAAAGATTTTATCATCTTTCATTACAAGGAAATGAAAATAAGAATGAGATCATCTCGCCTATGAAATTATCTGTTAATCAAAAGGCAATCAAAATAAGAAAAAGCAAGTACTGGAGTGAATGTGGAGAAGGAAACTCTTGCACACTACTGGTTCGAATGTAGATTGGTATAGCCATTATAGAAAGCAATACCAAGAGTCTTCAGAAAACCTAAAATTAGACATTGCATATGATCCAGTTAACCCACTTTTGGGTATGATCCCCAAAAACCTATTTCAAAGACATTTTTACTCACATTTACAGCAGCATTATTCATGATAGCCAAGAGCTGGAAACAACTAAGTGCCCGCTGACAGATGATTAGATAAACAAGATTGATTTCTCTCTCTCCCCCTGCCCCCATCTCTCTCTCTCTCTCTCATACAACTTAGCTATTAAAAAAATAAAAGAAAGAAATCCTGCCATTTGCAACAATATGGACAAATCTACAAGATACTATGCTTAGTAAAATTAGTAAAATGACAAATGGGGAAAGAAACACTATGTTTTTTCTATATACCATATGACTGAAATCAAATGAATGAACTTAACAAAAATACTTTGTTTTTAAGACCAAATTAGTGGTTTCAGAAGGTGAGAAAGAAGGGGGCTAGTAAATTGGGAAGAAAGATTCAAATATATGGTGAAGGATGGAATTGGACCTTTAGTAGTGAATTTAACATAGTATATATAAACTAATGTTGATTTATATTAGATGTACAGCTGAAATTTATCATGATATAATGCAATGTTAGTTCAATAAATTTTTAAAAGCTTTAGCTGATTTTACTTATATACTCTAACATTTTCTGAAGTTATCACAACTGGTTTTCAATGTTACTTTTGTTTTCAACTGGAATAAAGCTGCCAATTTTCCATAATTTATCACAATACATGTAAGATTAAGGCTACACTTAACTTATATTGTACAGTAGTACACACAAAACATTAGTGTTTTCTTCTATAAAAATGATCTTGTTCATACCAATAAAATTTATATTCATTCACATATTTTTCAAGTACTGTTTCAAACATAATCCTGTATATCTTGGATCAAAAATAAAAAAAATGAGGGAACATTTAAAATTAATATATATATCCACTTTTATTCATACATACCATTTATGTTCTTAATTGCAGATTGAATAAATAAATTAATAATCTGCTCATGTCCTCTGAGGTTTTGTTGAAGGATTTTTAATGTATAGTAAGTCTTCTAGTAGGGAACTCTGTACCAGAATCTTAAGTCCACAGCATTCAGCAATTTAAAGTTACTGGAGCACTTCACAAATTGGAATTCCAATTTGAAAGAATGAAGGTCTCCTAAAAACCCGAAGCACTCCAATAATTTTAAATTATTTTCTACTTTGTAAGTTCAGAGTCCCCTCTACTTCTAAAGATAGGCACTTACAACAAAAAAGAAAGTGCCACAATAATTTCAAATCACTGTGTATGGCATAGGACAATTTTAAGGCTCTGAAGTACTTACAGGTTTTCTGATTCATTTGAAGGCTTTCAATTTGAAAATAAGTCAAGCAGCTTTTATAATGTAACATTTCAAAATGCACTAAGTGATTTTATATTTAACCAATACTATGGCAAACAGAGTGCCTATGATTGTAGGAAAATAGAAAATAAAATAATGTCTTACAAAACATGAAAGGAATTTAAACTCTTCTATAAATTAATAGACATACAATAGTGGGATAGGGGAATAATAGCCATGTCACCATAATGTCAGATTCTTAAAATAACTCAGAAAGCAGTCACTGAATTTTATTCAGGATTTTAAAAAGGACAAGATCTGTATGTATGGTGTAACAGTTCATCTAGTGGTGTGCTAGAGTCAGTTTGTATAGGATATGAGAGTTAATTGTGCTCATTACTTCCCAATTCTGTATTGTTCTGTAATACTATGTTGGTAGCTTAACCTGATCATGGTAGCAGTATTGACACTGGAAATTGATGAGTACTGCAAATTAGCACCTTTTTCCTCTAGAGGGTCGGCTGTTTACTAGGCTCTTTGAACTGTAAAGGACAGAAAACTCACTCAAGTTGCTTCAAATAATGGGAAGGGAAATGTCAGATAGATGAATAAGAGGACATGACTCTAAGCCAAGAGAAGAGTCTCAAGAGGGAAGTGGAGAGAGACCAAGTGAGAACAGAGTCAAACAGTGGAGAAGCACGAATATCACTGAAATAACTAAAAGGTCAGTGGTTTAGAATCTAAGGCAGCTCTCAATTACTAAGCAGTAGAATCATGGCTTAGGATTCCTTAGCATTCTATTTCTATGAGCAATTCTATACTTACCATCCCACTACTAGCTGCCTTAAAGCCTATGCTACAACTTTCTTCTTCATCATCATTTATGCTTTTCAGGATGCTGAATTACTAAGACTGTTTTATATGTGTGTCTGTAAGATCCTCCCTGCTTCTGTCTGCATCTCTGTGCATGCACCTTTTCATTTCAGTCCTTGCTTGCAAATGAGTATTTACTTCTTTCAGACTTCAAAGTAAAAATAACCGAGGTGGGGAAATCTGGTGAACCAATCTCTGAAAATAATATCTACCATGAAAGTCCTCTTATCAGAATCACTGTTTTATAGCATTTAATTTACTATGTTATTCTCAATTTTTTATGAACCAAACTGAAGGACATAATCTTGAAATTTAGACAACCATATGAAAAATGGATATTTATGAGGGTGACTGAAAAGAATGAAAACATTCAAGATTTAGGAACTTATTAAAACATTATGTAAGAGTCATGCAATTAGAATATCAATTACTCAATTTTTAAAATATTAATGAAACATATCCTTAAAATATTTTAATGAAAATTTAAACAGGACTGCATACAATTCATATATACTTAATATTGTATATAAAGTAAAGAAAAAGAGAAAAATGGTTAATTCAGTGATATAAAACTTTATAATTTCAAAGAAGGTAGTGGAATTTTGAACATTTCCAACGCTATACAATTTACATCTTAGATATTTTTATTATGTATAGATTTTATGAATTTTAAAACATAAAATTCATTTAAACTAAGTATATGAACTCAACATGTATAACTAGCAAAATGTAGTGTTACCTTTTAAAAGTGGAATATTTTAAATAGATATTCTGAATGATACATACCCTGAATAAAATATCAATAAAACTAAATGAGTCACTTCATTTAAAATAATGAAAGTCTCATTATTTATCTGTGAGGGATACAAAAACCCTTTTCACGAGTTCTCTGAAAATGTTAAAGTATTTTCAGCAATAAGCATTTTAGAATTTAAACAAGCCAATTACCCTTTTTCCATATCCTTATTTTCTGTTTTGTACTCTTTCTACCCAATCATAAAACACTTTGGGGTGCTCTATCATATCATTGCTTCATTTGCTCTGCATCTTCAGGTTTTCTCCTAATTGCATGAAATTACACAGGAGTCCAGTTTCTGATTTTTTTTTAATTCACCTGTAGTTATTTATCCAGCATTTCTCCCATTGCTTCCAGGTCCTGCTCTGTGCTTGGTAAAGATAAAGAGTAGTAAAACTACAGGTGTCTGTCTTCATCTCCACTGCAATTATCTTATGCAAATGACTTAATCATTCCTTTCTATCCACTCAGCAGTCACAAAAAAAATAACTAAATTAAAAAAAAAAAGACTATTTTCTTCTATAAAATACTAGCCAGTGGTTTCCCTTAAAAAAAATCCAAATAACTTTTCCGATCTAAAGGGCCCTATATTATCTAATTATGCCTGTAATACCTATCTCTGTATTTTCCACTCTGCCCTCAATATATTTCTGATACACTGGTGTTCTTTGTTTTCATCTCAGGTTTGTTGCTGTCTTTTCTCAGTCTGCAGTTCTTGGACCAGATCTTCATGTTGTTCAAAGAAAACTGAAGACCATATTAGATGGTTTCTTTGGTTACAAGAAAACAAACTGACAAAAACAGAACCAAAATAACAGACTGTGAACAATATGGAGGCTACTGGGGTGTGGGGAGAGACAGGGAGAGAAAAGAGTGTACAGGAGGCAAAGGCGTAGGGTAGCAGCTCTGGAACTTCAGTGAATGGTGAGTGAAGCATTGTGCACAGTTTGAGGTATGAAACTAAAACTCTAAAGTAGGTAGACTTATTCTAAAAAAGGAGATAGAGAATCACAGTCTCTCCCATGATTAGATACTTTTAGTTTGTTGGTATAACCAAGGACTAACTGTTCCTTCTTTAGGTGTAGTCTCCGGCAATTGTTACCTAACCTGGCTACCTAATAAAAACAGGAGGAATGAGTAACAAAGTTGCTTTCTTAATAAAGGAAGCATTTCCCCCTATACCCCAGATAATGTCTCTACCAATCACATTGGCATAAGTGAATCAATAGCCTGTGTCAGGGAAATGAATGAAATGACCTTGTTCAAGGGTAAGTCAGAATATATACCTTTATAAAACTGGTAGTTAACTTTCCTCAAAGTAAATGATCTGTGAATGGAGCTGAGTACCAGATTGACCATCAGAGTAAGTACCAAGAGCAAAAAAAAATAGAGACATCAGACTGGTCATTTTGGGACCTGCACAAGCAGTTTCATCCAACATTCTATTGTTAAGCAAAAAAAGCTATCACCTTTTTCTCCATTATCTTCATTTTTTCCTAACTAAAATTACCCAACAAATATATATGTATGTACAAACATATACATATGCATATGTAGATACACACACACATATATATATATGAGTCTCTAATAACACATGGCTCTTCAGTCTTTGAAAGGTAACTAGTCTGAATGGGTATGTGTTGCACTGTAAAATAAACACTGAATTTCAAGGAATGAGTTTGAAAAGATTATCTCCTTATGACTTTTACACTGCATGTTAAATGACAACATTTTGAGATACACATTTTACATTAAGTGAAAGATATTAAAGTTTCATTTTCTATTCAATTTTGAATGTGGCACCTAGAAAATTACAAATTACACATGTAGCTTATATTTCCTTGAACAGCACTGATACAGAAGATTTTTGACAGTCTTCTAAGACATTATCTTACCTTAACCCTCCACCCTCTCTACCCTGTAAATAAGCCCGAACTACTCATACTCATCACACATGCTCTAGTTCCATACCCTCATCCTCTTTTTCTATTCATTTTTCAAGCTCTTGCTCCCATTCCATCTCTTCCATATAAACTTATCATGAATCCTTCACAAATCAAAGTCACATTTTCTCCTTGTCTATCATAAAACTACCTGTGGAGTTTCACAGGAGAGAACACCTTTAGCTTTTTGACAGTGAATTGTTTATATGTTTTAAGAACTTCAAAACTTCAAGACATTGTCCTTCTGAATCTTTGAATCTCCCCTTAATTCCTTGATTATGATAGGAGTTCAGCAAAACATCTGTGGATGACAGAAAAGTGCTGCTGTGAGAAATGAAAGATAGGTTAGAAGAAATGTTGGGAAATTAGAGAGAATTCTGGAGAGAACAAGAGTTCAGAGGGCTTTTGAAAGTGATGAAGTACTAGTTGCGTGGTACCAAAAAGCAAACTGCTTCCTATGAAAGCTATAAGTACGCAGTTCAGAATGCCCATCATTCAAAAAGTCTACATCCAGGGGCTTTTTAGCAAAATGCCTTATTTTTCACATATAGTTGAACTGAAAATGGTTCAAAGGGAAAATGTCTCAGACTTGGCCTTATTATAAAAATTTGGAAAATTACTTCTGAGTGTCTCAAAGCAATTCAGTCTAACACACTAGGAAAATGTTCATGACATTTCAGCATTTTGGGACCCTGAAAGCAGAGGTAAAGAAAATCCGTTCAAAGCTTCTCCTTAGGGTCAACTTTCCCTCATTAATGGTACTTAGAAATTGCAGTTTCCTGATGCCTGAATGGTCTTCTTGAGCTGACTTCCTGGTAAAATTATTAGGTTTCAAGAGTACACCAGAGAGCCCTCTAGTCAACTCTAAGTTTTTCTGTATTTAGCTAGTCAAGTATCCAAATCTCCTAAGACAGAACAAAGGCTGTGCATGATAATCTAAGTCAAGGTCATGCTGCAGAAGATCACCTAACCGGATAATGGCAGCCAGATGCAGCAAGTAAAGGTGAAATCCTCCTGAGCACTTAAATTAAAAACCAATAGTTATGTAAAATACCCTTCAGTTATTCCCAAGAAGTTTTACTTACATCGAAGGTAAAGACTTCTATCAGTCATCTCAGTCCTGGATCCTCCTGCCCCTTGCACTGGCAACTAAGATCACTGAGACTAGTGTGGATCCTGCTCAGTTGCCATGCAGATGGGTCAGCATTTGCACAGGCAGCTTCAGTGTTTTGATGGAGAACAGAATGTGGCTGGGCTAGATATTGGCTGGGCTCACTTCAGAATGTGAGATCTACATGTCTCCTCTTATATTTTCAAACATGCTGTGGGAAAATATTAAACCTCTAGCAGGAAGACATTCTTCAGAATTGGTGTGAGAAAAAAACCAAACCATTGAATTTAGGTGTCTCTCAAGGGAATTCAGGAAGAAGGGGTAGAAGAAGCTAACCCCATCAGGATTGAGTTATAGAAACTAAAGAAATACAAATAATAAGAGGCCTCAGAAAGGTAGCGTCCTCTTGTCCAGAGGGCGCAGGGGCATGCGGGTCATGCACACTGCTGGTGGTCGCGTGGTCGCGGGGTCAGCCGGGAGGCCTCCATGTGGCCTGGGGCTCTGCCTCGGGTTCAAGTGGGAAGGGCCACACCCCTTCCAGGCTGCTGCACCTGGAAGGAAGGCCTCGCACAGCATCCTCTCGCCCAGAGGGCTCAGGGGTGTGCAGGCCAACTGGGGTAGCCGGGTTGGCCCGAGGCCTCCATACAGCCCAGGGCTCCCACCCTTTCACCCCTAGCCAGTGGAGAGCAAGGGCAGAGAAGATCCCAGGGTAAGCCCCCCCAAGTCTGGAGAGCCCAGGAGGAGGGACAGATGGGGATGTAGCCCCATCCATCAGTGGATGGTTGTTGCACAGCAACCGTCTGTAGCCCAGACCTAAGAACTTGGGAAGAAAAAAGTGAAATGCCTGCTTTATGAGAGCAAACCTCTGTAATATGCAATAAAAAGATATGCATAGTCTTTGTAAGGGGATTGGCTGTCATTACATCAAGGCTTTAATATCATCTAATTTTTAGAATAAACATCACTTAAGATATTTCTGAAGTCTAAAGTAGAATTACTGTGAATGACAGAGCTTTTGGGGGAAGGAAAGTGAGGGAGAAACATTGACTGAGAGTTGATGATTCTGCTCAAAAGACTTCTTATAATCACCCTTCACCTACAATGGGGTTATCTCTTTAATGCAAATGGAAGCACAAGTACAGATATTCTCTGCTTTTTCCAATTTTTTTAATACTCCTTCATTTTTATGAAAGATCTACATTAGCATCTGGCTTCAATAACTAAAAGAAACCCAGAGAGCATTTTTACCTTTATCACAAAGGGCAAGAAGTATAATGTATTCATCATGTGCTTTCCTGTGAGCCATTACAGAAGCAGTGTACACCTGAACAGGGACTTGGGGTGTGACAGCAGCAAGTGCCTTCCTTAGAAACTACAATGAGCATCTCCGCTTCAAGTCACTGCATCTTTAAACTGTGTAGGTGAGCATTTGCGCTTTATCTCTGTTTTGGTCATCCATTACCAAGATGTGTCCCTGAGGTATCACAAATGAGTGAGAGCTCATAAAGAAGTTGCATTGTATAAACTGGATGCAGTCAAAACTAAACAACAGTGAAACACTGGAAAAAATGACCAGGAAGCGAACATGAAACACTTACATGAGATTTTGCTTATTCCTGACATGCTATAATGATTGCAGTACAGTCTGACTTTAACTTTGAAAGGGCATGTAGATTTAGAGCAGGTTTACAGTATGTTTTGAGTGCCTGAAAAGAACTGTCGAAAAGCAAAATATATGAGGCTGCACAGTCAAGCATGCAGGCCTGTTCCAAACCTTCCATGTCAGTCATAGTACATAGATCTCAGCATTCAACATGGAGGCAGGCTGCGTTGGAGATGTTAGTGATCTGCCTGCCCTGACAGATTCACACAACAATGAGATGCTGGTCGATGACCCTCTTCCTCTCATGCTCTCGTCTCCTGTACCTCTTACCACCCTGAGAACCTCTGACAACTCTGCTTTACACACCATCAGCACTTTGCTGTCTCCTAATTTTGCCCATAAAAACTATACGTGGCATTTATTATTTTTATGCAGGTTGCATATTTATATCATTCATCCTTTTACTATCCATGTTATTTCAGGTTTGATGTGTTATTTAACATGATTTTATAAATTATTTTTGGGGCCTGGAGGCCCAAACATTCAATAATTTTTCCATGTAAATTAATGGTCATTTCTTCACTTAATGAAAGCTCTCAAGACTAAGATAGCATCGGGAGTCTTCTCTTTCAGATAGCAGGGAATACCGATGTATAGGTCTAGTGATCCCATCTGTGAATATAAGGTCTTTTTCTTGTGTTTCTTAACTGCTGCATCACTCAGTGGGAGATATATACACTTAATATTGGTTAGAAAATTGAATTTCACCAACTCCCACAACTGATCTGCATACTTCTGGCAATCTTTTAAATTATGATATAACTTCTTATACAGATATGACAAAAAGGAATGAATATACTTATCAGTGAATGGATTATGACTTAACAAGGAATCATTTCAATTTTTATGGATTGATTCAATTTAAATAAATTCACAGGAAAAGAATACTTAAAATGTGATGACTTCTAGAAGCACTTACTTTGTTTGTAAGTCTATAAAGCTCAGGCTAAGACTGGCCACACTATGGTTCTCCCCAATGTGGTCTTCTGAAAAGGCCCAGTGGTCTTCTCTATTTGACACATCTCTTCACTCTGCTACTTTCTTTAAGCTCAAAACCTGACCCGATGCTTGTTTATGTCATATTTGCCCACAGACTAGCCCCTCTGAGAAGACTTCCCAGGGTTTTCTGTAGTATTTACACTGCATAGAAAATCATTTATCAAGGCATGAAGAATAGTGTCTTCTCTCACTTTTCTAGGTGGAAACCAAAACCTGCCTTGCTGAAGTGCAGTGAACACTAGTGAGAACAGAAGGTATAGTTCCAAGTGCATACCATGAGAAGTTAATACTAGTACATGGCAGCTATTTTTAAGTATTGCTTCAGCAATTTGCTGATCATTCGAATACTGCATTTTAAAAAGCATATTTTCAGATTTTTTTTTTACTTTTTTTTTTTACTACAGAGGTTAAAATTTAACCTCTGTAGACCTAAGTTTTTCTATGTATGTACATAGGTAAAATAATTTCTATTCCATACAGTCTGAGATTAAAATTATTTCATACACATAGAATGATAGAATAGTGCCTCATACATATTAAGCACAAAATGAATACTAACCATTAAAGTAAGGTAATTGAATTTGAAGAGAAACATGAGCAAAGATAATTTTAATAAAGATATGCAACCCAGAAGAATATAAAAGGACAAGGGATAACCCAAAAGATGAGATTTGTTAGGGTCCACTGTAGGTAGAAAGTATACTTGATTTTGAGGGGTGATTAACACCAGAAAAACAGATGTGGGGTTCCAAAAGAGAACATCAACTCCTAGAATATACATGGGATCAGAAAAGCATGGTGTGTTTGGGGAAGAATACTAAGCAATCAGTGTGACTGCTATGTAAAGTGGGTTTGGGTAGCAGCTGCCAGGTGAGAGAGTAGAATCAGAAGATGACAAGTGACAGATTATCTCAAAATTCCTGGATCTCCAAGTCCTCTATTAGGTTTAGGAAATGAGCTCAAAGAAATCCCTTAAACACCTAGAAATTAGATATGAAGGCTTACATTAACGTCTTAAATGGGCAAATATAACAAGACTTTTATCAAATTTTTGAAAAGATTTGTCTTCAAATTAAAGAACCGTTGTTATTTGTTGGATTGGAGATTTCAGGCTGATTCAGGTTTTGGTTTCGCTAGAGAACTGTCTCTCTAGAGAGGTGTGGAAGGTGGCTTCCTGAAAGATTTAGAATGAGGATTGAGAAGTCTTTTAGATTGCAGGCAAAGACCTGGGGGGAGAAAGACAGCAGGCATGGAGAAACAAGGATGACCACTCTCTACTTGGTATTAGAATGACATGATCATTTTACATGGTTTTGTGGAACTTCTCATATGTGCCAGGCAATTTAATAGCAGCCACGGACAGAAGGTACTAGTATTTTGAAGCTAACAGAAATTTTCATTTGTTTCCTCTGATGATGGTTGCTTTAAGTGATGTCTCCACCTATAATTGAAATTTCCAGAGTTCAGGGACTATCTCTTATACATCTGTTTTCTAACAGTGAACTACCCTAAAGAAGTGCTTAATGACTATCTAAGGGAATAAATATCTTAATTATACTTTGCCTGGTGACCTGTTCTGATTTTCTGTCCAAAACATATTTGTATATGCAAGCTTCTGGGGTATTGCTGTTTGTGTTAACTGTTAACAATAAAATTCTGCTTTGGGAGATGAATCTTAAGCTACCATAAAGTTTTCATGATACAGAATAATAAATTGACTTTATCAGATTCTTCATGAAATTATTTCAACATCTGGATATGTGATTATAACTGCTTGTCTCCTTTATACTTTGGGTGGAAAAAAAAAACAACACTGGGTCTAGGAAACTGAATTAGATATGACCATCTTCAAAGATTTCAAGACAGATGATTTTGCCTTTAAGGGAGGCAGAAAACACTGAAGGGAAAGTAGTCTCATATCTAAAAGTTGTATTATTAGGCAATTAAAGATACTGATCTAGAATTTATGAGAAAATCATAACTGAAACTACAAATGGTTCAAATAATGCACTATTTATTCTTCATCTTCTTTATTCACCTAACACAGTACTTTCTTACTGTCAGGGTTATGCAATATTTACAATTCAACCAGCACTTTAGTTTATATTCAGGTGTTCCTGGTAACTGGCATGCCTTCTCATTCTATTTCACCTGTGCTTTGGGTCACTTCAAAACAGTTTGATGTGTCTATGTTTCCCTCCCTGAACTGATCAGCATTTGTAAAGCCAAGGAGAAAATGCAATTTGTCTCTTTTTTTTTTGAAGTTTTTCATATGGTTTACGTGATTTTCATTGCTGCTTTTCTGAGTAATATTTAACCTTTTCAAAATCAGGGTGATTTGTACTTTTCTATGCATTAATTATTTATCTAATGAAAATATGTTGGTAGTGGGTGGCTGGTTGTAGCAAAAGTTAACAAAATTGCTTGATTAAAGTACAGAATCAGGTTTTTGATAGATGCCTGGAAGCATGAGCTAACTTTTCCATTGCTGTTGCTATGGCTGAAGGAGAGCTAAGGAAAACACTCATATAGTCTGGAGCTGCTATCTACAGAACAGATGACCTGAAGCTGTTTGGGGCTGATGTGATGGGTAATGGTTCGGACATCTCTGCCCCGTCTCTCTTTTAGAGATGATTAAGAGAATTGATAACATGTTGAACTAAATGTCAGCCAAAATCAATAACCAGGAGGCAAGAGCAGGCTGAGGCAAGTGAATTGACTTTACACAAATAAGCAGCCTAGGGAACAGAATCCCCATCCAGAGGCTAAGCTGCCCCCTGCTGCTGTGGTGAAAGAGAATGAAACCTGCTGCTGAAGCTGAATGTCAGGGGCTCAGAGTCTGGGTGGGAACTGTCCATGGGGTCAAACAAGCTCCCTGCCCCTGCTAGGACAACACTTTATTGGTGCAGAGTCTCAGACTGTCAAGCATTAGAAAAAATATAATTACAGCACCATGTACTCCTGTGGGAAAACAATTCCATTAAAATAACATCCAGGTCTTATTTTGTACATGTTATCATATTTTAAAAGATACATTTTATTTTCTCATTATTTCTTGAAATATATTCTATGTTTATTTTCTTGTCACTTTAATAGTAATTGTGTCATTGACTTTATTATTAATGTGTGTTTTAATGCCTGTCTTATATATGGAGAACTGTAAGTTCCATTTAACTAGGAACAGTGGTCAAGCACAAAATACCTTTTTTCATAATCCAGGCTGAAGTGTATCTTGAGTTAGTTAATGAATATTAAGTAAAATGAGAAGATCATGCTGAAAACCCTACTTGAATTTAACTCCCACATCTTTGTACACACACAAACAAAATCTTAAAAGTTACTTTCAAATATTTCATTTACAAAATTTATAACAAAATTTAGAGATAACTATTATAGTGTTAATTTTCAAAATTTGATAATATCATTATTAATATAAAAGTTACCATGTTGATTCATGAAAATGCTTCCCAAATAGTCTTACCTCCACTTTTAGTCATCTCTCTCCATGGTTAAAATTCACCACAGTGAAGGTTTTCAACTGTGGTACATTACCTTCACCACTACTTTTGTCTTCAATGATTTCTGACTCCTAGAATTCACACCTTTATATAATGGCCTCCCCCACTGTGTATGGGCTGTATTTACTGACTCACTTTTACCAAATAACATGGCAGATAAAATGAGGTGTTATTTTTGAGATAAGGTTATATAAAGATTGTGGTTTTTTACTTTGGTAGACTTCTTTTGCTCTTGCTTGCTATTTCTGAGAAAAGCTGCTGCTATGTAGTGAATTGCCTTGTGGAGTACCTACATGGTGTAGAACTGAGGGAGGTCTTCAATAATAGTCAGCAAGGAACTGACGTCCCACAGTCCAACAACATGCATGTAACTATATGATGCCAATAACTTCCTGAGTGATCTTAGAAGCAGAACGTCTTTGAACCAACCTTCCAAATAAGATCATAACCTCAGCGGACAACCTGCCTTACCTTCACCTAGATTCTTGACTCATGAAAAACTGAGATGTTAATTATCAGTTAAGCTGATTGATCAATTTTGGAATTTGCTATACAGCCATAGATAATGAATATACCTGAGATTTTGTTAAAAAATGTAAGTTCCGATGATCTATTTCAGAGCTATTAATTGAGAATTTAAGGATGGACTCAAGAGCCTGAGTTTACAGACTCCTTCAGGTGATTCTATAGTACATTCAAATTTGAAATCACCATTTTATAGAAAAAAACCTAAATTCCTTTTGATAGCTTACAATTTTTTTAAAAATTGCTATATTAATCTCTATGACGTTTTCTTAAATCTTATCTCATGTCATTTACCCACAAAATTATAGTCCCAATGTCAGCAGCAGTGGTAACAGCTAAAAAAGTTTTTGTAAGCAAACTCTCATATTAGCTACCAAAAACCATGCTAAGTAAATTATATATATTACTTCATTTAAATTATATTAAAATGTAGACCTCACGTCAGATTTTATCATGACCACTCTTTATGTAACATTAACAGAATTTCCTAACTAAATATGAAATAAAAGGTATTATTATGCTATTTATAATTGAGGAACATAAATATCAGAGTGATAAACTACCTTAACTGAGTTCACATAGCTAATTATTAGAGCCAAAATTTGCCATGAGTGTGACTGTAGAGCTTACATATTCAGCCAAAGGGTCACACTGCCTCCCAAAACATACTATATATATATTTACCCAGGCTTCCTCTACCTTCTGAAGTCTCAAGATTTCTTCTATCAAACTAAGTTCAAAGGCAATGACCTTTATGAAATTTTCCCTGACTCTTTGGAAGAGATACTATGTTCAAATGTTTATTGAAAGCTTATTAGCTGCCTGGAAACATTTCAGACATAAGTTTAAAACTGAAAGGAAAATAAAACAAAAACAAAACCACAGACAAAAAGAATATTACTTTGGCGCCTACATTATTTGAGAGGAAGGAAGGGATAACTTGAAAACTTAAAATACTTATTCAAGATAAAGTAGTATAAAATATAGCAGGGAAAGTATAAATGGGATTTGGTGTTGGTGAGACAAGAGTATTTTAAAGTTAAATATAACAGCTAAGTAGTTAGGGAACGTCTCACTGAAAAATGACATGTAAGCAAAGTCTTGATTTAAGAAAAGTGGTTTGCAGCTTGGGTAGGACAATGTCATGACTACATATGAGCAAATGCAAAGATCCTGAGATGGGGAGAGGGTGCCATGGTGGAATCTCATTGAGCAACAGGGAGACCTGTGCATCTGGAGCGGATTGAATTTGGGGAAAAAACAATGATATTAGGCCAGAGATAGGAAAAATAAACAGCAAGGGCATTGTAATCCATTATAAAAACTGATGCTTTCTTTGCATGAGATAGAAACCATTCTGTCTTGAACAGAGAATTTCATGGCTTAACTTCTATTTCAAGAGATTAATCTGACTGCTGTATTGAGAACAGACTATAGCGACAAAGGTGGACATAGGAGAGCCGGTAATAGTTATAAGTCCATTTAGTAGACTAAGAAAGATTTAGACTACTGATCATGAAAAGTTGGACTATGATAAGAGAAATGGCAAATGATTAAATTCTGGGTACATTTAGATTATAGGTATGAGAGAGAATTCACTAAAGAACTTACTAAGGGTTGTAAAAGAATAGGCTGCTAATTTCTTTGATTTGAGCAAGTAGAGGGGACTTTTTTTCTTTTAATGAGTGTGTGAATTGTACAGTTAGGGGAAGAGTCCAGAAATTTAGTTTTGGCTTAGTAAGTGTGTCAAGTATATATAGAGATGTCCAAGTGGAAATTGATTATACAGTGCTATTTGGAAAAGTTATATAGTGATATTCAAAGGAGTTTTTGATAGAAAAGTAAATCTGGTGGTCATTTGTGTATATACATTACTTAAGGCATGCTATTTGAACAAATGTAAGTATATATATATATATATATATATATATATATCTTTCTTACACTTTCCTTCCTTAAAGATTTATTAAATTTTTACCAAATGCCTGGAAACCAATTGAATTTAGTTTAACATTTTCTCAACAAGTGTAAGACTCCATTAAGCCAGGATCATTTTTTATTCACTTTTACATTCTAGGAAACTGGCATAGATTAGACTTTTAATCCATGACTTTTGAACAGGTTATTAACTGGAATCAAGTCTACCAAGACCTGAAGAAAAAAATATATATATATGAAAAAATATATATAAAATGTAATATATATATAATGTAAAGTAGCTACAATCTATACATAACATGATGACCATATTTAAAATTAAGATGGAATATAAGTTAAAAATTCACTTAATTTGGAATTCTCCTTAAACACAACATACTTTTATTAGAATATAAAACATAAAAGTAGATCAGGAATTTAGGCCAATATATGTGGATAATTTCAGGAACAAAGAAAAGACATAAAAAGGAGTTGAGGTCTCATTACTTTGGATAGTCTACAGTTCAGTTTCCATGTGAGAACGCAAAGGACATCTCAAAATTTTAAATATCACACCAAAGCCATACTTCCCCAGTATTCTGCACCTGAAGAAACCTGAGAATAATGTAACAAGTCATGGCAACGGCAAGGATTGGGGACCTGACAGAACTAAGATGAGTACTATTATATGAAAATTGGAATTAGTAGCTGGATTTTGTCTTATTCAGATCTTCAAAAATATTGAAAAATTGTGATAATCAAACCACATTATAGACTGCATTACTGTATTTTTCACTTTGGAGTTGGGAAAAAACCAGTTCACTCTAGAAAGGCACTTATGTTCACTTTGAAGCAGAGAAGAAACGGCTGAGAGGAGCAAATGAAAAAAAATGTCTTCAAGCAGCTTTCAGAGAAAAGTGTCACTGAAAGTCTGTGAGATCAGGACATTTCTTCCCCACAATAACCTCCAGGGACTAATATCAGTAAGGTAAGTATGTCAGCAAAATAAAATGTAAAATAAGCTTTATTCTTTTCTTGCATTTATAGATTATATGCATTTCAGTGAAGTATAGTTCTAGAAAGCCTTTCATTAAAACAATATTCACCTATTGGCATTGAGTCTGGGGCCCTTCAGTCTTATTTTACATTGCTTCCTGAACTGAACTTTAGCTTATGATAAGAAAATTAATCTTTAATATATGTTTTGTTCTAGTTTAATTATCTTGGGTTATATAGAATTATAATTATGAGATGGAGAAAGATTTGATTATCCAGAGCTATTAAATACAACTCAATAAACCTTAATGAAGTTCATTTGGTATCCAAGAAATTTTATCAGGTGCTGTGGAGACGTGAAGAAATAAACAATCACTGATTTCAAATTATTTATAATATAGGACAGAAGAAACAGAGTGGTGAAAAAAGGAAAGCATCATAAGTGCTATTAGGGTTCATATATATTTTACTTGCATAATAAGATTAAGCAGAAAATGGCATTAATGACACATGCAAAAGAATGAAACTGGACTTCTATCTGCCTCATACAAAATTTTTTTAAATATATTAAATACTTGAATGGAATAAGTGAGACCATGAAGCTCCTAGTAGAAAAAAATAGGTTGTAAACTCCTTAATACTGGCCTTACTGATGATTTTTTGCATCTGAGCCAAAAGGAAAGCAAAATTAATTAAGTGAAACAATGATAAATTTGAAAGTTTTTGCACAGCAAAAGAAATTATTAGTAAAATAATTTCTATCAAATAGGAGAGCACACTTGAACATTAGAGAGATGACTATGAAGAACTCAAAACAATAAAAAAGCAACCCAATCAAAAAATGGGTATGCATAATTGTTAGGAGGTTTCTTAAAATATTAAAAGCAGATCTACCACAGGATTTGCAATTCTACCAAGTATCTACCTAAATAATGCCAAAACAATAATTTAAATGGTTCTATGCAGTCCTATGTTCATTGTAGTCATACAACAGTCAAGCTATGGAAACAATGTAAGTATCCAAGGACATGTGAGTGAATGAGGAAGAAATCTTATGTGTAATATATCTTATGTGGAATATATCTCTACACTCCACACAATAAACTACTATTCAGCTACAAAAAGGATGAACACATGCCATTTGTGGCAACTTGAATGGAAGAGGGGGTATGCTAATCAACATAAGTAAAAAGGGAAAAGACAAATACCTGATGGTTGCTCTTATGTGTTACATACAGAGAAATGAAACAAAATCAACAACATCAAACTAAAACCAAACTTTAAAATCTGACTGTAAAACTGAGGCTACCAGAAGGGGAAAAGGGAATAGTTGGAAAGGGAGGAGCAGGCAAAATGGACTATGGTGTAAGAGTGTGGGTTGCTAGGAAGTTCATATAACTGAAGAGATGGGATCCTATTATTTCTGAATACACAGTATTGTAAACCAATGCTACTTTAAAAAAATTATAAAAACTTTACATAATTTTATATCAGTTCAATTTAATAATTAATTCTGCTTTGTTAACAAATTCTGAAGTGCCAATGAAAAAGATAATTTTTGGCATATTCCATATTGCCTGCTTGAAGTTGTTAAGAGAGAAGAGCTTAAATTTTTAATTCAAGAGAAAAGTTGTAATACCTATGATGACAGATATTAACTATACCGTGTGATGATCTTTTTTTGCAAGGTATATACATAAAAATTCTGTGCATAAATCAGTTGATTGTGA